>LOEQ01007997.1:26150-44569 GCA_001685075.1 Bramus lutescens
TATATATTGATAAGTGGGAGATACTCCAGTGGGAAAACCACACATCCATGAATATTTGGGCAGCACAAATTGGTCTTGATGGGTTCAAAAAAAGGGACACATGCTATGTGGGCTGGGTAGGAAAGGACTGCTGAATTATGAAGATGTTGTGGGAGGGGGAGCATACAATCAAAACATTTTGTACATAACTCTCAAATTTAAATTAAAAACTAATGAATCACTTACACAAAAGCAATTATAATTTGCAAAAATCAAATACCTAAGAGTTACTGACCTTTGAAGAGGTAATCCATCTCTTAACTCTTGGTAAAGGTGTTAGGGATTTTGTTGGAAATAGTTCTTCTTTAAGGAAGCTAACAGATGGTGCTCACTATATGTACATCTTTACAATGACAGAATGAAGTACTTTGCCATGAGTGATATTCACATCATCTCTGTGATCTTCTCACTTAGAAATATCCCATTTTTTAAACTATTAAATTTAGTGTATTGTTCTGTTACCAATGTTAGGAACAGTCTGTTCCCTGCATACCATAGTAAGCATGACTTGTCCACTTGTCATCCATAAGTAATCAAAAGAGCCAAATTAATGTGAAAAACAGAAAAAAAACGATTTGTTTCATTTGGCCACAATCAGAAGAAAAAAATAACACCTTGGGACTTTCACAAGTCCATCTTAAGGTCCTAGAAGGAGTACAATGTTTAAATAGAAGCATACCCCACCAGCCTGGACGAGGTATGTTCACAAAACACCATTGACTCCACTCAAGTCTCTCAGAGAAGAGCCTCAGACAGGTTGTAAATCTTTCAGTAAAAGACAGGTTCTTCCTCTGACTGAAGAATCCCCTGATGGTTCTTTCTAGGGTGTCAGATTTTCCTTCCCCTAACAGGAGAGTTCTGGGGAAATTTTTGTTTTTTGGAAGGTGGGGTAATTGTTTCAATTGTCTGACAGCTAAAGATAGGGGGGAACCAAAGTGCCTTTGACAACATCTTTATTTTCGTGCTCAAATAGATTGTAATAGCATCATATCAGCACTAACCTAGTATACTTTAAAAAGTATCCATGTAGTATGTCTGTGTATGGGACTGTGTACATGTGTGTATTTGCCCTCATAGTCCAGAATATAGTATTGGGTTCCTTAGAGCTTGTGGTACAGGCTGTTTTGAGTCTCTTGGTGTGAGTTCTGGGAACCAAACTTCAGATAACTGGAAGAGCAATTATTAAGTGTTAAGTTCTGAGTCATCTCTTAAGCCTATTTTTAATGGTTAAAATAAAAAGCTTTTGAGAGGTGGGCTTTCACTTCACTTTCAGAAACATGTGTATATTCTTGACTTTTCCGTAAGAATCAAGACTCTCTCATTAGAAGTGCAATATCCAGATAAACAACCACTGGTCAGAGATTCCACTGAGCTTCTTAGGTGTGACTAGTCAAAATTGAGATAGGCTATAAACATAGCAACTCAGTGGTTAAGAGCACTGCCTGCTCTTCCAAAGGTTCTGAGTTCAATTCCCAGCAACTACATAGTGGTTGGTGTTTTCTTAAGGAAGAGACCTGGTCAGTCATCTTCATCAACTTAGACCATGAAACCCAATGTGGACAAGTTCAACAGAACCACCATATATGGGCTGCCCATGCCTGCTTCAGCATTGCCAGAGTGTACATTTCATTTTTCATTCATAAACATAACACAGAAACACACAAGCACACACAAACACATACAAATACACACATGTACACATGCACACACCCTAAATTTGAAAGGCTTAATAATCTAAAATAAAGAATTCTTGTTTATTGATGGTTAAATATTTTTCTTATGTTGAATCAAAGAGAATATATTGTTAAATTTAAATTTCCCTGTACCTTTTTGCTTAGTGAAATGATTATTAGAAAATATTTTTTCTGTTCACATTCAAATTAATTAAAATTTTAACTGAAAAGCAACATTTTATTGATGTATTGTATTTAAGATATGTGGCTTGTAGCATTTCACTGTTATTATGGATGTTTAATCAGTTGAATTTAGAAATGAGACCAGCAGCAATTCATAGATATATTTTTTGTTTGGTTTCATTCCGTTTTGCTTTGATAATTGTCAAGCATTAGACAATTTTAAAGAACATAAAAAATAGTGTTCACTTTGAAGAGATAATAGGAAATACAATTGGAACAAGTTGGAAAATGAAAGGATTAGGGACCACTGATTCCCCACACCACTCCTTTCCTAACCTTTCTCCTTCCCATCTTCTTTCTAATTTTAATATGTATGTTTTGCATTCTTTGTATTTTTATATTGTAATTCAGTTGCATCAGCCCTTCATTCCTTTTCTGCCTCTGCATTCTCTCTATTCCTGTTCATGCTCTCTTTCAAATTTATCGCTTGTTTCTTCACTATATTGTTCTTGCATTCAGGTATGTATGATGTCTATATGCATATACATTCCTAAATGTAATCTGGTAAGTCTGTATAATGCCAGCTCTTTGTCAAAAAATAAAAAAAATTGTTGGTGTTCTGATATAGAAAATAAAAGTAAAGGCACCTTTAGTTTTCTTCCAAATTTTTACATTTGAAAGGGAGTTTATGATCAGCTATAACAAGACAACTTCATAATTTGTACAAGAGAGCATGATTCGGGGATAAGGAATGTAAAGACTGATGTTCTGTTACTGCTAGCAACACTCCTCTTCCTCCAATTTTCCACAGGAATAAAATATATGTAATCAGCATCATTTAATAGATTGCACCTATAAACTATTGTACTGCACACCTTTCCCCTTGACAGTGGCTCAGTATCCTTCAGGATGGAGTAGAAACACGAACGTTCCAAGGTAAACAAGGAAGGAGGTGGCTACTTAAAATCTTGACAATTGTCAATGCCTGAATGAACATGGAAGGCTGCCTGTAGCTTACTACACTTGAAGTTTGTGGTTGAAACCCTTGCTGAATGAGTAATTATTGGTATCTGTCTTCACAGTGCCTGAGGAGAAAGGCTCTCAAGTGGAATCAATGACAAAATTATATTGTATATCTTAGCTGTGGAAATTATCAAATTGTAGCCAATATTTTCAAGTCCTTCATTTATAATGTGAGAAAAGAACATAACGAAGCTCAGCCTGATTGTCCTGACTTGCCCATCTTAGCACATTCAGGAGTGCATGTCAATATTCATACAAATTTGCTCTCTTCAAACCTGATTTAGTCTCCTTAATGTGCCCATTTAACTACTGATAGAAAGGAATCAGAAAACAGTATTGATTGCTAATACTGTTTGATACTAACCACTTAGTTTTTTATGTACAGCATTTATGACCTTGAATGCAGAAAGAAACATGAAGCTAAAAACAGATTTTCATAGCCTGCAAACTCAGTTAAATGTGTATTTTTCATATGACAAATGTATTAGAGCCTCCATGAAGAATATTTTAAAAACAGAGGGGAAAAAAGGGAAACCTATAATCTCACCATAGACTGCCAAAGGGAAATTTCTTTAAAAACGTAATTTTCATATAAATCAAGAATGCAATGCAGATTTAACATAATAAAAAAACTCTCAGTGGAAAGACAAAACTGGTTCAAAAGTTGACGTGAAAAACAAAACCTTTTATAACCAAGGATGTGAACAAGAAAAGATGCCCACAGCCAGACATTATACGAAAAGATAGATAGTCCTTGGAACACACAGTTCTAAATGGTATGTCTCCATCAAATCCCTCCCTTCAGAGCTCACGGAAACCTGCCGAAGAACAAGCAGAAAGTGTGTTAATAGCCAGAGGGAATGGCGTACACCAAGAAAACAAGGCCCTCTAAATCAACATTGCCAAGCTTATATGAACCCACAGGGAGTGGAGCAATATGCACAGGCCCTGTGAGAGTCTGCACCAAGACCTCTATGTATATATTATGGTTTCCAGTTCAATGTTTTTATGGAATTCCTGAGTATGCAAGTGACTGGGTCTTTGATTCTTGCGCCTTCTCTTGGGTTATTTTCTTACTGTTGGTTTGTCTTGTATAACTTCAATGTGACAGTTTTTTGTTTTAGCTTATTATATTATATTTTATTTTATTATNAGCCACTAGCATAAAGGCTAACAGCTGAGGTGTCACTTATACCTGCTGGGAGATGGAAAACCAGTGTTCTCTAATGGAGTGACACTCCAAGGCATGTCTCATGTTCATGAGTAACTGAATAACAATAATAGACTCCACAGGTTTCTTTTTGTTGTTGTTGTTCATATAGCTTCGTTTGGTTACATTTTGTTGTTTTGTTTTTGTTTGTTTGTTTACTTGCTCGTTGGGTGTTGTTAAATTTTGTTTTACGTTTTGAGGTTTCTGCTTGTGGTATTAGTGGTCTTGTTTGTTTTTTTTTTTTGAGAAAAAAACTGAAAGTGTGGAAAGAGAGGAGGAGAGGGGGTCTGGATAGATGGGGAGGAGAAGAGTATGCTCAAAATATACTTATATTTAAAGTAGTCTTAAAAAGGAAAAAGAAGAAATGGCTTATTGCAAAATAAAATTGGTGAATAAATTTTTAAATTGCTTAATATTATATAGCATTTGGAGCAATTTTTCTATTAAATAAAATTTGCTTTACTAAGTAGATCAAGTATAGTACTGCACATTCAACATAATTAGTTTCTTCCCCAGAAAATACAGAATGTTTTTTTAATGAGGGAATAACATGTCATTATTTTGAAACAGAGAATCATCCTTTGGGTACTTTTTCAAGTTTAAGTCATTTTTATACTATTAAAATAATTACAATTAATTTAAGATAGTGCCCTTCCTAGTCTTTTCTTTATGGCCATTTGGAATGTAGGTAAAATGTGCTAAGTTCTTATAATATTTCCAATTATCCTGTGAAAGTTCAGTCTTCTTCAATTAATACTATAGCTCATAATCTTACCACACCTTATGTGCTGAAGAAAATATATCAGAAACAGTCTTACAAATTTAAAGTAGCACATCAACAAATGTCTTGACATATTTAATGTAATACATAAGTAGCATACTTTTGTCAAAGACTACTTCATGGTTATGCTTCTGAATGGATACAATATTTAGTCCAATAGGAGCTCTATGGGAAAGAATGGCAACTACAGATTAAAACAGGGTGTTTTATATTTGGAATAAGAGGGGATTGTAAAGATTTTTACCACAAAAATAAATGATAAACACACAAAGTAATGTATATGCTAATTTTTGATTTAATCATTCTGCCAGTGATACAGTTGTCAATATACCATGTGGTGTGTAATAGATATATACATTTAAATCTGCTTGTTCAGGTCAATAAAAGTTAGTCTTCTAGATAGTTTATCAAGTATAGGTGTTTGATGCAAACCTGACAATGTGAGTTCAATCCCAAGAACAAAGCAGGTGGATTGAAAGCAGAAACCTACCAGCATTATCCTCTGCCTTCCACTTGCATGCAATAGCACTTATTTGCACATATACATATGCACACACATAGAGAAATCAATGGGGAAGGCATAATTTACAGTCCTTCATTAAGTAAATAAATCACTTTGCATGTATCAAGATTGGGCGTTTCTGATTACTGTATAAAAAGATATGTGATTTTAATCAGAAAAAAGCAGGAATATCAATAGAAACAGGTATCTTTAGCCTTATTAAAAGTGTTTCAAGTAGATTCTACCACTGTTTATAAATACCATGATAAATAATGGGAATCAGTTGATTTTCGTAACTCTAAAATTTATTTATCTGTAATTTTATCCCATTAGATCATTGCATATCCCATTACAGCAAATTCCTTGAATTAGGTTAGTGTTTTAGTTTACAAATTATATAGATGACTAACTCTGGGTGCAGGATGAAAATATATGTTTAAGAATACCACTTGTTCTCATAAAACACTTTGCTCTTGTATTATAATCCCCATGAAAAACACACAATTAAATAGGATTTTAAATACAGGCCAGGGATATAGAAGCTTAATATATGCCTTTCATCTATTTTAATCCCTAGATTAGGATTTGTGGTGGTTTTATAAACTATTGGCTTCTTAGTTATCATGTATGGACATTTCTTTCCTTAGCAGTATTATTGATTCAATTTAATTTATTTATATTGCTAAGCAAGCATTAAACCACTAAGCTATACACTTGGCTTTAGATTCTATTTTGTACTTTAGAAAGTATCTATAGATTGCTGAGATTTTTGGTGTTTGAAACAACCTGAGTCATTTTGCTTTCTAGTATGGTCCATCAAAGATTTATAAAACCCTTGGTGTGCCAGATCATAACTAAGGGACCAACAAATACTTTATGCCTTTTTATATTAAGTACTATTCTTGTTTTCAGTAAAAATGAAACTTCTCCTCTTGAGAAGAAAGCTGGTTGGTATATTATATTATTGGAGAGCTACTAGTAATATGGTGAAATCTAATGGCAGAAGCGAAGTAAAAGATAAAACGGTGGAAATAACAGCATGTTGGTGACCTTAGCAGTAGGTCTGCATATATTTAGCTTGAATAGGTCTTTAAGACCAGATTTTAGCTTTACAAGGCCTGATTTATCTCCATGTTGTGTCAGAAGCAGTGCAGAACTTCCCCAGATAAAATGGGTTATTATCACTCCAACAGAGAGCTCCCAGAAATAGATTTAGAGCAGGGAGTGTTTACTTAGCAAAACATGTATTCATTTATCTGTGTTGTTGAATCCCACGAAGTCTTCAGAATAATGCTAGAAAATACAGTATATGAATGTATAGGGTTTAAAAGACACCTAGTTGGGGATAGAGAACTAGCCCGGTCAGTAAAGTACTTACCACACATGCACAGTGACTTGAATTCTAACTCCAGCCCCATGTAGAAAGGAATGACCTGAGGGCACATGTTTGCAATCCTAGCTCCGAGAGGGAGGAGACAGTAGGATACCCAAAATTACATGGTGAGAAGGTGTAGTATAATTGCTGAACACAAAGAGAGTCCCTTTCTCAAATAACAAGGAAAATAGCTCCTAGGGAAGGATAACTGATTCTCTTCTCTCTCTCATTGTCTCTCTGCCTGTTTTCTCTCTCCTTCCCTCTCTCTCTCTCTCTCTCTCTCTCATCTATTAAATTCAACAGTAAAATTAGTTTTTGCTTATATGATATAGTACCTTTTAATCTTTATTATTATTCTAAACAATGTCAACTAGTAAGACTAATGAATACTGCAGTTTCAAAGTGGTGATTAACTAAATAACAAAGAAAACTTCAACAGCTATACTATAATCTAAAACTCTGTCATTTTCATAAGTGAAAATCACCATTACTATTAATGCTACTAGAACAAATACTAATGCACTCTCTTGATTGTATTCATAGCATAATTAAATGCTTATTTTCAGGTAATCTTTGCTAAAAAATAAGTAAGCATTGCTCAATCTATGTTTACTTTATAGTAAATACCTTTGAAGTCCAGGCAGAGAAACTCTGTGAATTCATTTCCTAAGGCTCCTGTAAAAAAGAACTACGATTATGGTAGCTTTACATGAGACATTTGTTGTACCACCAGGTTATATACCAAAACATTCATATTAAAGTATCACATGGGGCATACATTTTCTGAAGTGTCTAGAAGGCCTTTTACACTTTGGGTCTGTTATATATGAACTATTTAAATTTCTGCTTTTATTCTAACTTGTATCTATATTCATGTGTGTCCAATCAATGTATCTGATTTCATTGCTTATGAATACATTAGTTGAAGTCTGAGAAACGAAAACCAACTCTTGCAAGACCTCATTTTACCAAATGGAATCAACAAAGATCATATTTCTAAATGGAATCATATTCTGAGACTGTAGGTAGACATGAATTTTGTGAGGGTGAGGTGCTCTGTGTCACACTAAAGCAAATGAGATAATTGCACTAGGTATTGGAAGACCCATGTTTTCTGGACCAGTTCAAATCCTTTTGTTAACATGAGAAAACTTACTGTGTTCTGATTAATTAAATAAATGTTTTCTTTTAGGATAAATATTTTACTCCCAATCTTTCTGAATTTCAGCCCAGACCACTCTGATTTGAACAGGATAGAGGTCATTAATATTGGGGCAAAGTCCTCTTCAATAATGACTCTCCCCAGCAGTATGTTGATTGTGGGTCTTCTCATTCTTTGATGGTCAGCTTCTTCTAAACTGCCTTTCTTCTAAAGAGAATAAATTATTCAGACACAACAAGGATGTTCTTATGTATGAATTCAATGTTCTATGGAATGATCTAGTTTTGAATATTTTAAAATAAATACTCATCTGTCATTTTGAAGTTATTTAAACTTTAAATCCAATAGCACAAGTTTATCTTCTATTATATTTAGTAAAGAAAGTATTATTCTTTAAAAATAATATAAAATCATCTATTTAGAAATAATGTTTCACTTTTTACTTTATTCTCCTGAAAAAATGAACAAAAACGGTTGGTAGTATGAATGTGAAAAACATGAGGTATTGTCTTTTCAAATGACTAATTATAATCCTTTATAGGCATAAATTATTGTATTAATTTTCAATAAAACTGTGTTAAATCCTAAACATATTAAATACCAATTCATAGGCTTTCTGGTTTCTTTTTCATATTTAGATAATGTTTCACTGTGTAGATCCAGATGACCTGGTACTCACTGTATACCACAGGCCAGCTTCAAAATCACAACCCTTCTGACTTAGCCTCCTGAATGCTGTCATTACAGGAGTAAGCAGCCATGACCAAATAAATTATAGCTTAAGTATAGAATATATCTAAATGCTCCCATAACCCCCAAAAATCATGAAAGCCTAAACAGGAAGCTTATAAATAGCTGTGCTGGAAAAAATGTTTCTTCTGAAAAATAAGAAAAAAGAAGTGAATATCTTTAAGGAAGATAACACAGTTTCTGTCAGCTGGAGATGATATTATTTTGTATAGGTCAGAAAGAGTGTGATAATATGAAAAATGCAAAGTTCTAAATTTTTACTTAAAAATTTCAATTTCGTCAGCATACATACATTATACAGTATCTATAACGGTCCTGAAAACTGGCATGAATTCATATGATAAATTGTTTTCTTAAATTTTATTAGAATGACAATTTATGATCTGTATTGCTTTGTGTAGTAAAATGGATTGACAACATGAAAAGCTCTGGAAACTTTAGGCTGTCATCTGATTTTCCTTCTCAAAGGCCTAGGCAGTTTTTATCTAGATCAACAAGAACTGAAAGCCACCATCACGTGAAATTTCTTTGATATCTACAATAATAATGTAGAAGCTTGAAAGTATTGAACAGGTTTTCATAAGCCTATTATTTCTTTACATTATGCAGAACTTAAAGACAGCATTAATGGCTAAATGCCGTACTTAGCAATACTTTTCCATTGTTTGGGACTGGAAATGTACCTGAAAGGTACATTTTTTTCCCAAAATAGTTTTTGCAACATTTGAAATCTGTCAGGTAACCTATCAGATTCATGGAGTACCTTCAAATGTACATGTGAGTATTTAAAGACACAGAAAAATACTCAGAATAGACATTTAACAACAGCAAGCAGAAGAACTAAGCATGAGTTAACATTGGAAGATGCAGAGTAACACATGGTTGCTTTGCCAACATTATCAATGCCTTGTTATTGTTGCTCTCTGATATATCTCTTTCATATCTAGCTGTTGTAATATGATCCATGCAAACCTTACCATGGCTGCATGTTTTTCAAATTACATAAAGAAATTGAGCAGTGAGGCACTGCCTCTCTAGTATCTTAACCTCCTTGACATACCTGCTTCACTTCATAAACTCCATTTACTTGCCCCTCTGCTTTTCTTTGCTTCTAAAACAATTATCTTCCACATATGTTGTGCTAGTCAGAACTCAAAGGCCACACAACTATATTCTTTTATTCCTTAGTACCTAATATATAGATAGGCAAATGCACTTGAACATTTATCTCCAAAATTTAACTTGAATTATGCTGGATCAGAGAACATCCTCATGCAACTGTTGCTACTGTTACCTTCATATCTAATCCTACCAATAATCATAGCAGTAATCTAGAATTGATACAAAATGTCTTGCTGGACAATAGTCATTGAGGGGAGCATATGGCTAGATTTTAATGAGTATAAATTAGAAATTATATCTGAAAACCAAAGCAAAATTATTTACACTAAAACAGTATACTTGTAATTTGTGGTATAAAAATATAATTTCTGGTATATGAACTGAATACCCTCCTAAATCCTAACCAGAGATGACAAGGTAACAACTCTCACCCTAGACTAAAATAAGTCAAGACTTCAAAATGGAACATCCATGTCAAGGAGACTGTTGTATTCGATCACTATAATGTAGTTACTCTTGAAAACATGCTATCTCCTTCCTTCTTTTCATTTTGAAGTGTGCTACATGAAAACAAAAAAAACATTGTTCTTTGCTTTCTGACACTCAAGATTGATTTCTGGAAGACATGCTAGAAAGAGAACAGCAAAGGTGACACACTAAAAGCACCATTAGTACACAGGCAGGGGTCAGGCCATTGTGCTTTTACTTTAAGTTAATGCACAAAATGTAAGGGGTGTGATAGAAATAGCACCAGATTTATGGAAGCAATGCAATAAAATTATATCGAATTTTATTACCAGACTTGGATGTGTTCATTGTTTTAATTTAAAACATTATGTGTTTGGGGTGTGTGTGTTTGTCACTGGAGAAAAATTAACAGTAAGAAGAATTTTAATTTGTGGTGTTATATCAATGTTTCAAATCTAACTCCAGTTCTAAAGCAACTTGGATAATGCACTATAGAAGATAGTTTATAAATAGAAAAGAAGAGATATCTATAATCATTTAAGCCATTACTATCCACATTACTACTAAATATTCCAAAATGACTGTGACAGTTAACAGATGCTCAGAGTCCAAAGGTCATTTGATAGCAAAATTAAAAGGAAAATTGTAAACATTGCGCTGTGTGTTTCTAATTCATTTGTATGTTTAAAGGAAATCCCATGTGAATCTACTTAGTGTGTGTGGAGAAGTAAGTGCATATCTCATAGATGCAAGTGGAATTTACTCTTGGCTTTACAAGTCCTTATGGACACAAAAAATAACTACTTGGCTTGGGTGTCTGTGCACATTTTTACCTTACCTAAATGCTATTTGAGCATGGTGGAGAGATATGGATCTCTTTTCATTCTTCTACATTTTGATATCTAGTTATGCCAGCATCAATTGTTAAATGTGCTTTCTTTTTTCCATTTTATATTTTTTTTGCTTCTTTGTCAAAAATCAGGTGTTCGTAGCTGTGTGTCTTTGATTTGGGTCCTTTGGTCCTCCTGTTGTTTTTTGTGCCAATACCAGACTGTCTTCAGTACTGTAGCTCTGTAGCAAAGTTTGAAGTTGGGGATTGTGATGCCTCAAGAAGTTCCTTTAGTGTACAGGATTGCTTTGGCTATCCTGGGGTTTTGTTTTTCCATATGAAGTTGAGTATTGTTCTTTCAAGGTCTGATAAGAATCTTACTGGGATTTTGTTGAGCATTGCATTGAATCTGTAAATTGCTTTTGGTAATATTGCCATTTTTACTATGTTAATTCTGCTTACCCAAGAGCATGGGAGATCTTTCCACTTTCTGGTGTCTTCTTCAGTTTCTTTCTTCGAATGTTTGAAGTTCTTATATTGATTGGTCTCCCACTTGTTTGGTTAGAGGTATTCCAAGATATTTTATGTTAATTGTGGCTATTGCGGAGTGTGATGATTCTCTGACTTCTTTCTCAGCGCATTGATCAGCTGTGTAAAGGAGGTCTACTAATTTTTCCAGTTAATCTTGTATCCTTCTATGTTACTGAACGTGTTTATGAGTTGTAGAAGTTCCTTGGAAGAATTTTGGGGGTTCCTTATGTAAACTAGCATATCATCAGCAAATAGTGGGAGTTTGAATTCTTCTTTTCTGACTTGTATCCCTTTGATCTCCTTATGTTGTCTTATTTCTGTAGCTAGAACCTCAAGTACTATACTGAATAGATATGGGGAGAGTGGAAAACCTTGTCTTTTTCCTGATTTCAGCGAGATCATTTTGAGATTTTCTCAATTTAGTTTGATGTTGTCTGTTGGCTTGCTGTATATTGCCTTTATTATGTTTAGGTATGTTCTTTGTATCCCTCCTCTCTCCGCGACCTTGATCATGAAGGGATGTTATATTTTGTCAAAGTATTTTTCAGCATCTAATGACGTAAGCATGTTATTTCTTTTTTCAGTTTGCTTGTATGATGGATTACATTGAAAGATTTTTGTATGTTCAACCATCTCTGCATCTCTGGGATAAAGCCTACTTGATCATGGTGGATTTTTTTTATGTGTTCTTGAATTCAGTTTCCCAGTATTTTATTGAGTGTTTGTGCATCAATACTCACGACTGAGATTGGTCTGTAGTTCTCTTTCTTAGTAATAACTTTGATTGATGAGTCTATTTCCTCTATTGTACCTTCTTCGCTTGAAATTCTCTCTTCCATCTCTTGCTATTTATGCTTGCATTTGTGGTTCCTTAACAGATTCTCATAATTTCCATTTCTATAATTCTGGTTTGTTTTCTTTATTGTATATATTTTGGTTTTTAAATCTTGAATTGTCTTTTTTTTTCATCTGTTTGATTGCTTTATCTTGGTTTCCTTTCCTTTAAGGGATTTGTTGATTTCTTCCAATTTTTTGATTGTCTTTTCCTCAATTTCTTTGAGGGAATTTTTCATTTCCTCTTTAGGGCATCAAATATTCTCCTAAAGTTATTTTTACGTCATTTTCTTCTGCATCATCTACATTTGGGTGTTGAAGTCCTGCTATTTTAGAGACAATAGTCTTTGTTGGTATCATGTTTCTCTTTGTGGTGTTAAGCATGTTCTTGTCTACTCATCTTTCCCTCTGTTTATTGTAGTTTGGGCTCTGTCTCTGGTGATCAATCTTCCAGGTAACAGTGGATGCAAACTCAGATGGTTGCTCCTCGTGGTACAGTCAGGGCCATGGTTCCATTCACACCTGAGGTCGCTCAGTGTTCCCTGAGGTCGCTCAGCGCTCCCAGGTGTCACTCTGCATTCCCGGGGATCATTTGGCTATGCTCCCATGGAGTTGGTTTGCTTGGGGTTGCTCCTACTGAGGTCATTGCCTTGGGTCTGCTCTGGTATAGGCTGTTGGCTCAGGCCTGCTACAGTGGAGGTCACTGACTCGGGCCTGTTCCCTCAGAGCTCGCCTATTTGTGCCAGGTCCTGCAGCGGTCTTTGGCTTGGGCCTGCTCACTCAGTAGTAGCTCCCTCATACCTGCTCCTGTGGAGGTCATTGCCTTGGGCCTGCTCCAACTGAGGAAGCTGGCTCAGGCCTGTTCCCACAGTTATGCCTGGCTAGGGTCTATTCCCACAGAGGTCCCTAGTTTGGGCCCAGTCCCAGAGAAGTCTCTAGCTCATGCCTGTTCCCTAAGAGGTCCCTGACTCATGTTCAGCCCTGCAGAGGTCTCTGGCTTGGGCCTGCCCCTGTGGAGGTCATTGTGTCAGACCTGCTCCAGCGGAAGTTGCTAGCTCTAGCCTGAATAGAATCTTTTAGATATCAATATTATTTCCTCTTAGAAAGATAAAAATATATCACACATTGCCAAATATCCCCCAAGGAAAAAACATCATACCTAGCAGAAAATAATGACCATGGCCTAGTCATTCTGAAGACATGAAATTAGGAAGCTATTATGTGCTATATATTTATCCCTTTTTCTCATATACAAAAAATATGACTACATAATTACGATTACAATAATTGCTATAGACCAATACATGGAAGGCTTTTAGTTAGCAGCTTGATCTTATGTGTGGGGTTTGAGGTTAGAAATCCTGGGTGTATACTTACCAGATCTTTGGCAATGATTATACTTTGTAATTCTCCAGTTTCATCATCAGCAACGTGGGACTAAAATTCACTCTGTAGAAAATAAATACATTCTCAAGAATCTCTCTTTTTTAATTTTTAAAAGATTATTTATTTTTTATTTTATGTTAATGAATGTTTGGCCTTCATGTATATATGTGAACCATGTGCATGCCTGGAATTCAGAAGAGGATGTTGAATACTTGAAACTAGAGTTATGAATGATTGTGAGCCACCTTATGGATCCTGGGAATCACACCTGGGTCCTCTGTAAGAGCAACAAGTGCTCTTAACTTCTGAATCATCTATCCAGTCCTCCATAATCTTTTTTTGAGACCAGCATAATATCATTTAAGAGAAAAAAAAAACCTAGATTTATGCTTAGTACATAGAAAATAAATGAGGAAAAATTTGATTTTGCTTTGGTTATGGTTTTATTTTCTTTTTTACATGTATTTGTTGTGTGTGTGTGTGTGTGTGTACATGTGTAAGCATGTATACTGAGATTAGTGGACAGCTGGCAACAATTAGTTTTCTTCTTTTACCATATAGCTACTGGGGTTGCCTCTGGTTGTGAGAGTTGCTGGGAAGCGTTCTTTCTTCTAATCCATATTGACACTGTTTTCTTTTATATAATGGCACAAGGACTAAATGTTTCAGGTTTTTGAGATTGAAGTCCTCTGTCACGTGTACTTTATTTTCTGCTTGTAGTATGAAAGTAATACTGAATAAAGCTTAAAATTACTGACTAGCTTTTTTTTGATATAACTGAATTTACAAAATAAGAGCTAAAAGTACAAAAGTTTTGGCAATGTGCTCTCCCATAGCAAACACAAACATCAGTTCCAAACTTAATATCAGTTTTATTTATGTACTCTTAACACATTAAATAAATCAGAAGCAAAAGAAACAGGTATTATGCCTATATTAAAGAATAAAACTAATATTAAATAAAATAGTTGTATACAAAAAAGTCTTAGAACATTTAATTAAAAATGTGAAAGGAAATATTTGGGGTTTGTTAAGAAGAATGGGTAACACACAAATACATAAAGCTCAGTAGCTTTCAATTATATTTTATGTAAAGATTTTACAAACACAAATGGAAAAACGACTGCACAATAATGCTAAAGTATGGGTTCTGGAGTAATATACCTAAGGAAAACATTATAGGTTTCATGTGGAAATACCATAGCAAAGTACGAAGAGAGAGGAAAAGAAAAGAAATAAGTTTAAAGAAAAAGACAAAAGCTCAACAAATATAGTCACACATTCTGTTAGTACTGGGATTTGACTCTTGAGGCATTAAAGTTGAAATGCTTGCCAAATTAATATTTGAATTTAGTGCAATTCCAATCATATGGCTTTTGATGTTTATTGAAGCAATTTAATTAAAAAGTTCTTAGGGCATAATATAGCACTATGTTTACAAAAAAGAAAATAAGATGTCAAAATGCAACAGAGAAGGTACATCATTTTTGTGGAAATTACTTCTTTTGGCTTAATAAATGAAATCTTACAGCTGGTTATTTACCTGTGGCCTGTACTATATACACATGTTTAGAGAAAAATAATTTTTCCCTTACAGAGCCACCAAATATCAATGAATTTATAAAATAATTGCAATATATGTCATCGAGCTTGTGAGGGAAGATGGGGTTTAAGAGGAGATGAAAACTAAAACATAAAACTGATGCAGTGGTTAAATGGTTGTTCAAGTGTATGTATAGTAAAAATGACAATAATCAAAGTTAAATAAAACAGGCACAGAAGGTATTTACAAAATACATGACCAATGAAAGTTAACAATAACACACAAAGAGTATACACAAAGGAACTTAAACGAGGAAGACCAATTGGTAGCTTACAAGTAAATGAAACAAAATTAATAACCATTACTAATAATTATACATATTTGTTTAATATTAATACTATGACAGGGCTTGATTTGGTATCTTTTATGAAAACCTTTGTAACTCAGTAAGACGTACTTCATCCTTAGAAGAAACACATACAGTTTGTTACTAGTTGGTGAAGACTAAGGATGTCTAAAAGACAGCTATTTCATGTTGACGGGTCAACCAATATGTCGACAAAATAAAATCCAAAAAAGTGAGAGAGTAAGGAAAAGTAAATTTTATAACTATATATAAGAAATACTCATGATGGATTGTGGTATTGTAAAGAGGCAGTCACATTGCTGCAGTCTTGGATAATGAGGTTTGTGAACGAACTTTAATAAAGGATATGATTATTCACAAGTTGATAAATTGCATGGAAGGAGTTACAGGAAAGGCTGAAGCAGAGGGATGTTTTCACTAAATATGGTTATTTCCCTTTTCTATCCATATACAGAGTTTGTGGTATATTAGATGATGGCAAAAGATCCATAGTAAAAGCATACACTTGTGAAAGAGTCATGATACAGGCGGATCATTGTAATGATTAGTGATTGTCTCAGTCAGCCATATTGGTTCCATCTGGTTTTGGTTAGTCTTGTATCTTTTCTTATTGAATGCTCACAGGATACAGTGATCACAGCAAGAGAGCTCTGTCATACCAGTATTTAGAGCATAAGCCTATGGTTCTCAACCTGTGGGTCATGAACCTTTTGGGGGATCAAATGATCGTTACACAGGGGTCACATGAGACCATTGGAAGATCTAGGTATTTGCTTTATGATTGAAAATGGTAGTAAAATTAGAGTTATGGAGTAGCAATGAAATATTTTTATGGTTGGGTGTCACAACAACATGAGGGACTGTAGTTGCTAAATGGTTGCAGCGTTAAGGTTGAGAACCTTGGATGAGTATGTTGTCCCTTCCCCGTTTATCAAGCTTGTTTGAGCTCCAGTATCTCAACTTCACTGCCTTGCAAACATCAAACTGTATTTCAATCATCTAAAAAGCCTATGGTACATTATATAAATTTGTTTTTATTGGTGACAAATAGATTTGAATAGAACTTTTGTGAATTCAATTTATATCACCTTATTTTCCCTAGCAATTTATGTTCAATAGAGACTGCAAGCAGAACAGGACAACTGGTTCTGAAATTGTCATAAATGTTATTTCACAGAAAATTTTTAACCTAGAACTGGGAAAATGTATTGATTGATAAAGTATTCTCTATACAAACCAGAGGACTTGAATCTGATTCCCAGAATCTGTATAAAAAGCTTTGTGCTATGGCTTCCATCTTTAATTATATTTCAGGGAGGAAGAGAGTTGGTGGGAGTCACTATCAGTGAGATATTAATTTCTAAATAAGTAAATAATAAAAACAAATACATAATTAGATTAAAAAGCAACTTTGTATGACACCAAACAACAAGGATCTGGCTACAACGTGGATGTGCACACATACACACACACACACACTTCCACAGGCACAACCATGCACACCCATGCACACCTACATACACAAAACGTTTTAAATTGTTTCTTAGAAGCAATCGTCTTTGTTTTGGAGCATCTTTGCACTAAAATGAATTCTATATCATTGGCAGCATATGTCACTAAATTTCCCCATGAGCTTCATATTGGTGTTTTCACAGCAGAAACTGACTTGGATACGGTTACTACCCTTCAGAGAACTGTGTTCTGGAATAATTTTAACAGACATATGCAGCCCTTTAAAAACGTGTAAATCTTTGCACAAAGAAAACTTTTCTCTTTTCATTTTCCTTCCCACTGCTAGATCACTTCTGGCTCAAACTTCCTGAGGGCGAGGTGGTGGTGGAATTGAATGTCGTTAAGATTCTTTCCTGTAATACAATCAAACAAAATGACCCTGAATGACATATGGACACTGTCTCCTCTATTTGACCACTGGTATGGTCTCAGTCAATTATAAAAATTGACATTTGCAGTAGGTGATTCTATAAAAGATATGCCAAATTAGAAATGATTTATTTTTGAAACAGAGAGAATATAAACATAAATAGCCCCTTCCTTCAAAGTTTGAAGGTTGAAAAGCAAGGGGACCATCTTCAAAGTGCCTAAAATATTGATTTGTGACATAGTTCTTCAAAAATGCATCAGCTTATTTTCCCTTCAATAGTCCCTTATGCTTTAGATCTGTTGATACTGAACCTTGAACTTTCTAGTTTTAAGAAAAGATTTATTTTAAAGAGGAAATTCCGTGCTAGTATATAGTTCTCTTTAGATACGTGGACATTAGAGAAAAAATAAGAGTCAGTCTTAGAAAGCATAGCTACTGATATTTTCTCTAATAGCAAGGTTACTGTGTGCTTTCTTTGTTTTTTGGGGGGCTACATCCTCTACCCAGTTCCCTCAGATGATGTCCCAGCTGAGTATTTATAAACAGTATGTTTTCAGTTGCTATACAGATTTCAGAAGTAAAAATTTAAAATTTAGATAGTCATGCCAGAACTTATTTTCTATATTCATTTAATAAACCCTTCAAGTAAACCAAACTTGAGGAAGGAACCAAAATCTTTAAGATGCATATATCCCACACTGTGTATATATGTATGTGTGTATGTATGTATGTATGTATGTATGTATGTATGTATGTATG
>LOEQ01007997.1:44629-56435 GCA_001685075.1 Bramus lutescens
ATATATATATATTTGTGTGTCTTCCATTACTATGAATGAATTTATAAAAACATTAGCCAATAAAATAGAAAAAACACCTACCACCAAGTGTGTTTATTTCTCCTCATAATGGCATTACTTGCCTCTAAAATGAAAAAAAATTACTTTAGAGATAGTATCTCTTCAGACTTGCTTTCTTTACTTTGAAGTTTGATGTTCTTTACCTATTATATAAAGAAAAGGTTGAGTATAAGCTAAAACAGGATAGTTCATATTCCATGAGGTGAAATTTTATAAACATGTATTCAGGGGATAGTAAGTAAAATTTCCAGAAATAATTAACAAAAAGTATTAATCAACTTGGAAAAAATACATTAAGAAAGAGAAGACAAAAATATGAAACTCTGCATTATAAAATATAGTCCTAAAATACACACCTATGTTTTCTTATTGTGGCATGATAATACAACAACAACAACAACAAAAACCTCATGATGTAGGTCAGGAATTTTTTATTTCTTTTTTTTTGTTTTTTGTTTTTGTTTTTTGTTTTTTTTTGGATACATGATCTCACTATGTAGCTCAGGCTGACCTTATAATAGTGCAGTCATTCTGCCTTGGTCTGAGTACTAGACGTATAGCTGTGTGTGCTATCACATACTCAGGTAGATTTTAAATTTTAATTTAAAATATATAAAGAATTAATTTTATTTTTCTGAATATTTTATTTATTTTATCTATTGAGAATTTAAATAACTGCCCCTGAATTACATCTGACATTTTTTTAATTAAAAATAGATTTTCGTGTGTATCCTGATAACATAATAATTGCTATTTCAAATAGTATCTGTGTGTGAAATCTGAATTTCCAGTGATATAAATACTTAAGAAATCACTTAGATGAAATTTCTGTCTAAATTAATAATTGTGAATAAAAATGTTTCAAGTACCCAAACAAGTTGTACATTGAGTGATTTAATGCACAAAGGTAAAAATTTGTGCATTAATAGTGTTAAATTAATGTATCACAAGACATTTCAGGACCAAATTGGTCTCATTAGATATTTATTCATTTATTTATTTATTCATTCATTTATTTTGACTTTCATTCTTCTGTCATACATTACATCTCAACTAAGGTTTCATTAGATATATTTTAATATCTCTGAAATAATACCCTACTGTAGATTGAGTCTCAAGATGAAAGTTGATTTCAACTATGTAAAATGTGAAATTAAGAATGTTATACATCATTATTAACAATTGGAATGTTCTTCTATGCTATGCATTTTGGGGCATATCTGCGTGATTTATTTATTTATTTACCTACTTCTGTTTTAGGCTAAGTTGTGTTTTTTTTTCCTTTTTTTTCCCCACTTATTTTGAGACAAGTTCTCATATATTCCAGGCTGATCCCAGATTAACTATACAGCAGTGGATAACCTGAACTCCTGGTTAAATAAAAATATGTTTTATTTAAACGATTTGGTAAAATGGATAAACCCAAACGAAGCATTTATTTTATTTAAGTAATAAACTTTATAAAAGTTATAATTAATCTGTATCTTAGCATGGAGAACTTCTATTATTACTTGTTGCGAGATTGCATAAGTAGAGTTTAAAAATCATGCCTTCACTTTAGAATTAAGCAGTATTTATGTGTCAGTCCATGTCAATCTAATGTAAATCCCAAGGGTGTGGCTTGGACTTCAGTCAGACTGTCAAGTACACCCCATGAGTCTAAGGTACAGCTAGTGTGCGAGAGTGAGGAGATACTGAGAAACATACAGGTGACAAAGATTCTGAGTCTAAATGAGGATTCTTCTTTCTGACTTTAGTGACTCTCCACTGAATGGTATACCTCTTTGTTTTGACATGTTTCATGTTGAAAGAAATTCAAAGTCTAGAAGGTAAGAAAATATTTGGAATATATATGAAATTAGGAAAAATACCCATGAGAAAACTCCCTTATAACTACATGTGCTACTTCGTAATACAGCTATTAATATGAGAGATACCATGCGATAGCCTTGAATTTCTGAGCTTCCTGCTAACACCTCCACCAAGTTCTGGGATTACAGGCATGCCCTACCATGCCCAGTTTGTGCTTGGATTGGGATCTAACCCTGGGCCTTGTTCATGCTAGGTAAGCACCACTCCACGTGAGCTTCAGCTCACTAATTTGTATCCCATGCATAAGGACTCTAGAATTTTTAAAACAGCATTCTTTATACAGAAGTGTGTATAACCAGGAGATACCTAAAGACTTTACAATGATTAGGCAAACATAACTGAAATTATATGTACTTTTTTCTATATTTTTTACTAAAACTAAATTGCCTGAGAAGAGTGCGTGGTTTACATCTTATTTCTCACCTCCCATTTATATACCATCTGCTTATTTTTCATCTCTAATGTTACTTGTACAGCATACAAAAGGAGATTATGACTTTAAAGACTGAGAGATATAACTGGTTATGAATCTTGTAGTTTTTACAGCTTTCACCCAAACCTAAATAGGAAGCTTCAAAATGAAGTAGCTGATAGATCACTATAAATGAGCTTTGACGATGAATAGCCTTGTACATTTAGCACATGCCATAAAAGAGACTCAATGGAAAAAAAATGACATCACTATAATCCTATAATAAAATCATTTCCGTTTCTTTCTGACCACTTGAATATTATGTATTACTCCTTATATCTTTGAAAATGGAAATATTGATAGTATTGATGCTAAAGCATCCCAAATTCTAAAACTCTTAGTCTTCTATAAGTATGCAAATTCTCAGACTTCACATAGCTTCTTGACATATATGTCCACAATATAATTTATTTATGAGTCCTTATGAAATTTATGTTTTGTTGACCTGTTATGTACTTTTATAGTTAGTGCCAGAGATACATCAGTCCAGTACTTTTGATACTTAGAGTAACAGAAATAAGTGTATTATGTTCATATTGTTTCAGAAGCAACTGAAATCTGACTAACAACATATGCTAGTGTCAGCATATATATTTATTTTAAATTGCTTCTATGAAAATGTACTTCAAATCATACAACTGCACTTACTCTAAAATTTATATGCACACTAAGATTTTCAGGGAGCTCTAATAACCCCTCAGTAGGTAAAAGTAATTTCAGGGCAAGCTGAGAACTAAAGGTCAATCAAGGGAAAAATGAAAGGTAGAAGAGAAGAGACTGCAAGTAATTCTATGACCTCCACAGGTATGCTGTGACATGTATATGCCTGTGTTCTCTGTCTCTCTCTTTCTATTACACACACACACACACAGAGACACACACACACAATGCACATACATATATATGTATATATATACATACATATACATACCAATAACAAAATTATAATAACTTTTGTAAGAATGGCTAACAATAATAAGGCTTCTTTCAAAAATTTTTTCTAGGAATTCTGATTAAGAATATTTTGAGATCTCTGATTTATAACCTAAGAGATGTTTTTGGGTAGCTCCTGTCAAGTTCAAATTGGTCAGCCTTATTCTTAAAGACAGAGAAATTATTCTGAATATCATGATTGATAAGACATTTATTTGTTATTGTTTAAAAGTTTTAATTTAAAAAAATTTAAAAAATAAAAAAATAAAAGCTTTAATTGCTAATCATTTGTAGTTCAATATTCTACTGTACACTTATATAAATGATTTTGTTTTCTAAATTTCAAAATAAAGTATTTAAATAAGCAAATATAAGTTGGTCTTGATACATACGTAAATTAGTGTCTTGTCAGTAAATGTGTATTTAAAGTTCTCATTCTCTATCTCTCTCTTGTGGTTATGTGGGTCTGTATACATATTTAGAGTATTAGGTCATAAGACAGTACAAACAAAATAGGATAGTTAGAAAAACTTAGTTATGATTTTGAAGATTTTCTGTATAGGCATAACAATACCTATATAGTAGGTATGTATTCATTAACTAGTTAATTAATACCAAATAATAGTCTTAATGGATATATCAAAATAAAGACGTTCCTTTTTAAAACAAGGTTACTTTTATTACATTGTATATCCAGGTAATTAACTTTTCCAGTTTTTTTTTCTTTGTAGAATCTCAGTCAATTGCATTCTGACTAAACAAACAAACGAACAAAAAATCCAACCAAACTACTGTGACACCACTCAAGTCCAAAAAGCTACATTTGTATTCAATTGGCAGTTGATGGAAGGGTAGGACACTGATAAAATCTTGGATAATTTGGCAGATTTCATGATATAAAGGAAAATACAGATCTTGGAGATGGTGTTATTTGAAAAAGCAGTTTCTTTGAATTAAGCTAACTCGGATTTTTAACACAGGCTTTATCTTTTTGTCACATTGTTCAAAGGCTTATTCTCTTTCTATTCTGCAAAAGAAGCCTCTTATCCAGGATCCTTGTGAAGATTCAAAGAGATAAAAATATTTAGACAAGAATAGATTTATGGCAGCTGTTATCGTTCCTGCTTTTCTTAATCAGACTTATAAGATTAAAACTGCATACTATTTTAAAATATAGATATGACTATCTTTTGTCAAACATAATCTCAAAACAATCCAATTAATGTGCAATATTTATTTAACTTCCTTTCATTTATGACTAATTTAATATTTGGTTCATTCATTCATGATCTTATTATAATATGTCAGTTTTAATGTTATAATTTATTATATTATAAATCTTGTCCATATATAATGCATAAATTCATAGGATATATCTGATCTTATATGTTTATGCATTATTCCTAACTCTATGAGTTTTCTATATGAGGATCTACTTGCATCAAGGTTGGTCCTTGAAGTTTGATAATAATATTTCATACAACTAACATTGTAAAATTAGTGTATCAGTGGTTCTGAAATATGTGGCTCTAGATATAGATATGTAATTAGATGTGCATATAAAATTTTCTATCAAATAGTTTTGTATTAAAGAGACGCTTCCATGATAATACAATCATTTGATAAGCTTGCAGGAGTAAATGATTTGTGTCTCAGGGATTAGACAGTGGAAAACACTAAAGGGGAGGAGGGAGATAAAGTGTAATGTGACTGCTAAAAGGTGCAGCTCTACCAAGCTCAGTGCGGAGGCTCCTTATAAACCTGAAACATATTGCTCATATCTTCCCACTATACCACTGTTGGGCATGTATCCAAAGGGTTCCACATCTCCAGATTAAAAACTCTCCACTTATTAGTTAGTCACATTCCTTGGTCATGACTCCCCTTCACATACAAACTGCCCACCCTTCATTAAATAGATCTACAGGTCATGGACTATAGCATGCAGGGAATAGATGTCTGTGGAGGCAATTCCCAGCACAATAGCCATTCTCAAAAATGAATAAAGTAAAGAAGTCTAATGCTGTCATTTAAACTTCCCATTATTATATCTATTCAACTTAATTTCAAAAAAAATGATCTTGACAAGTTTTGTTTAGAGAATGTGGCGAGACTCACATCTGTAGCAATACTATGTATTTTAATTTGGAGGTCTTAAATGCTTAGTGAATCCAGAATGTCTCAGTCCTCTCTAATGTCCTCAAAGTAATTTTCCTTCTTAGATTTCTCATATTAGCTGCTGCTTTCTCTGTCAAAAGAGAAAAATCAGTCATATTTTCACTTTCTTCCTCAAATTTTAAGCATGTCTTATTAGCACAACCTTCAAAATGTTTCTCAAATTATTTATTGCGTGTCTTTCACCAACATTTATGTACTCACCTTTCATTCTGTTGTTTTACATCATGCCATTTTATTTCAAAACTATTAACCTTAAAAACAGGTAACAATCACCCTCCATGTTAATAATACTTATAACTTATGGTTAGATGGTACAAATAAATATGAAAATAGAAAAATAATCACAGTTATAATGTCAGAATTTTTTGCAAATAATCATCCATGATGCATCTCACATGATGAGAGAGCAGTAGAATTGAAGAGAAGGAATGGGAGAAGCGGTTAAAGCAGAAAGGGTAAGAGAGAGGGAAATAAAAGTTAAGAACACTTTGCGTTTGGTTAAAAAGTCTGATAGATATCTGAGTGTAAGAAAATGGCTGTGAACAGCTGGATTTTAACCAAGGGTAGTGGATGTTAAGTAATCAAATACATGAAACACTGGGTCACCAGAGAAGAATACTCCATGCCAATGCAGATCCTAGTAGTAAGAGTTCATACATTAAATGGTTGAAAGGATGGAAAAGCAAAAATATGTTTGGAATGAAGGAAATTAGAAACAAAGCTGAAGAGAAGACAAATATAGATCTTGAAGATTCTTATGGTGTTTTGAGTATCATCTCAAAAGTTTAGGGTTTTTGTTTGTATTTTTTGTTTGTTTTCTGAGAAAAAATATTAAGAATGCATTGGGGGACTGGAGGATAACAGGGGACATTCAAACAGCTGTAGATTAAAGGTAGTTCTCCTAATGAAATAAGCAGAATGGTTCAGACAAAAGCAATTCTGAAGGGAGAAACAGACTAAGTGACTATAATTTTAGCAAGAAATGATGGTTGTCTTACCTAAAACAGTGGCAGTAAAAAATAGAAGACGTGGAGAAATCTAGACAAACATAGCAGGGTGCATTGATAGGAATCAATACTAAGATGAATAAATGTAAGATAGTATCTGGGAAAACAGTCACTTGCTTCTCAGTTTCTGAATCATTTTCAAAGGGAAATAACACTGTCCTTTATTGACTTAAGAGACTAATAAATATTCAATAATTATTTGCTATATAATCAAGAGAACAAATTATTGTATAGATGGAGTAGAAAACATTTTCAAAAAAAGCATTGAACATTTTTCCTAAGTTGATTTTGACATATATGTAAAATTTATAAATAAATACTTGAATAGTCAGTGAAAGTGAATGTGGATGTCAGAGGAAAAGCTGACCATTGTGGGATACACGTGTTTCCCTAATTCTTTAAGTCACTTATGACATAAATTCTATGTAACAAGTTCTTGCCCATATATCCATCACTTTCCTCCTTTATTATACTCAGCTAACATGTCACCTACAATCTTTCTTCCCTGACTCCACATCCCTGATCCATTGATATTATTAATCTTATTTATAAGATGTTATAGTAATACTTAGCTTTTAAATCAAATAGTTCTTTCCTTGAATAGTACAATTGTTTTATTTCTATGTTGCCAGAATAACAAGACTAAGAAACCCTTGATGGGAGTAAATCCTTAGTATACATACTTAATGCCTCATCTGAACCCCTAGCAGGCCTAACTTACAAATAAATGCACCTGCACACTGCTGTGGCTCTGCTTCCTGGATATCACTGCCTGCATTTGCCCACGAGGGTGTAGGGAGCAAAAGCATGTAACAAGTTTCATAAGGCTGTGGGTAAAATGGAGACAGCCCTCCGGGAGACAGACTTTGATCAATCAACTCAATGTACTTCAAAGTATAAGGAATATGTAGCACTGGAAGCCTGGGTACAAGCCCTAATTTGCATTAAATGGCATGCTCCTATGACAAGGCTTTCTCTGTGGCTGTAGGGTCCTTTAGCACATCTTCTAGCACAGACCTCCAGCAAGAATTTGAGTCAAGGGTTAAGCTAAAGAGAAACCAGGCATCTGACTTAGAGACAGCTTTCACATGAGGTTAGTCCTTCTGGTCCATGGACATTCTCCAGATTAGTGCAGGAAGAGAGCAGGAAATTTCACTGGAGAGGGAGGAAGGGAGTCTCTATATTATTGCTATTGTTGTTGTTTTGAAAAAGCTGACAGGCTGTATTACACTGCAAATTCTGACCAGCCTCAAGGCCTTCAAACACACTGGGTTTACAGGCATGTTCCACCATTCCAAACATTTTATTTTTATAGCTAAACAAGGATTTTAACTGGATTCTGAGTATCAAACTTAGGTCCTGCTTGTAGGCAAGCCCTTTACTGACTGACTGATCATCTACCCAAACACAATGATAGTGTATGTTTTCGGTATTGTGGCATATATATTCATAATCAGCTGCTCAGTTATATTCAGATACTCAGCTCTTCGATTACAGTAAAGAAGTAGTCATAGAAAACACATAATGGCAGACGTGTGGCTATGAATTAAGACAATTTGATTAAAAGTACATGGGAATCCAGCATCTTTGTGGGTATAGTTTGTAGATCTCTGATTTAGATTTAATATATTTTCAGTGAGGATTCAACTTTTAGGGGAACCTTATAAAGAGGAGCTATAATATTAAATAAATGTAAGATGTAACTTCTCTCTTTTTTTTCTCCTCTTTCCCTTCTCCCTTCTTTGTTCTCTTATTAAAAGAGATAAAATAGAAGTGCAATTAATTGTAAGTGCCAATAATTGTAACTCTGCCAATAGGAAACATAATAAAATTATATAGGTCATGTTTATTTAGTCTCAGGCAACCTTACTTTCACAGAAATAAAGGACATGGATTTGCAATATCCTTTCTTTCAGAATAATTACAAAGATGTGAGGTGGTCTTTTGTTTCTGACTTCAGCAGTGGTTAATCAACTCACTAGTTCTCTAATTTGTACCTTGAAATCTTATATTAATAAAGACTCACTTCTTATTTCTGCTTTCCTATTAAAGCTGGCAGTGAACTTATTTACATATATGTGATCTATTTTATGTATGTTTAACTTGAATGTGTGAGTATAAACAATACTGCATCATTTATTTATCTTATTCCTACATAGCATCTTATGGTACTTCATACAAAAGTATAGCAGAATGGTCAAGATTCAGGTTGAGTGATCTTTAGTAAATACAGGAGAAGAATGTAAGTTCTCAGTTTTTCACTAAAAATGGTAGCATACTGAAGCATGCATACAAACATTGCAGTTTGGGTTGATGTTAGAAGTCAAATATCCTTAAAACTGAAATATGTTTATTGATTAATTCACTGTGTACAATGATTTCTCTTGAAATACCAAAATATGTAGCATTAAAGGCTTTCTTTTAATCTATTCCTTTATTCAAAGCACTTATATGACTTAATTTCATGTGCAGGTAAGATCTGTTCCACCTAAGGATGCTACTATGTGCATGAATATTTTTTCCTGATGTCTTTATCAGGACAAGTCACAAGAATAATATACTCTAAAAAGCCGTGTTTTGTTGAAAACATGAAAGTATACCTCTTTCAGTCTCTGTCCCTCCTCCCCCTCTATATTATTTATATTATATACACATATATACACGCAGAATATATATATGTGTGTGTGTTTAGTATATATTACACACATACACACACATAACAGAGAGAATCAACATAACTGTCACTGTAAGTACTCTAATCTCAAAAGTGAAATTCAGTCAAAACTAACAAAAATATTCTTGGAGAGCTATTAGCATTTAACAAATTCTGAAACTGTAAAACTATTTAGATGATTTGGGTAACTCTAAGCTATAAGGCATAGGCGTAATCCACATTATCTTAGTTAGAGTTTTTATTGCTGTGACCACAGCAACTCATTTTTGTTGTTGTTGTTATGGCTTGTTTTGAGAGAGGGTTTCTCTGTGTAACAGCCTTAGCTGTCCTGGAACTAGCTCTGTAGACCAGGCTGCCCTCAAACTCACAGAGTTCCACCTGACTGTCTCATGAGTGCTGGGATTAAAGACGAGTGCTAACACCACCCAGCTCATAGCACTCTTATGAATGAAAGCATTTAATCGGAGTGGCTTGATTATAGTTTTAGAGGTTTAGTCCATTATCTTCTTGGCGGGAGCATGATGGCAAGCAGGCAGACGTGCTGCTGCAGCGGTAACTGAGAGTCCTGCATCTTGCAGGCAGCAGGAAGTCAACTGAGACACTGTGACATATCCTGAGCATAGGAAATGATTATTAAAAGCCCATTCCCAACAGTGACACTTCCTCCAACAACGTCATACCCACTCCAAAAAACCCACAACTCCTAATAATGCCACTCTTATGAGCTTATGGGGGTCAATGACATTCAAACTATCACACATATATACCATACGATTTTCTTTGATCCAGTTTTGCTACTATGAGATAAGTGATTCAAGTGTTAACAGATTTTCTAATGCAGATTCATTAGATGAACTGTCAGTAATATACTTGGGAATTTCCCCAATTAAGGCTGAAATTAATAATGCTAATCTTTTACACTTTCATTTTCTCCTTTTATATTACTAATAACAACTGTACTTATTTATATGAGTTATTAAAATGTTGAATTTATTAAGTTCTTTTATATCTTGGGAAAATATTTGTTTGCATTAAAGGAAAATTAATTTACTTTAATTAGGACCTACCAATTTGGTAGACAAACAGTTGCAAGGTGAATAATATCCTTTGACAAATAGACATTACACCTTGATTAGATGAAGATTACACTTAAATTGTAGTACATGTTTGCCTGATATACTAATGATAAAAATGAATTATTAAATGTGTTACTTACCTGTTGGTTTGCTGAGACAAAATGCCTGACAAGGGCAGCATAAGGAAGGAAAGAGTGCAGTCCATCACGGATGGGAATAGTCTGTCATGGGAGCATGAACTTGAGGCAGCTAATCTTATTGCACCACGACAACAATGCATTCAAGCCCTCAGCTCCATCTGCACTTTTTCTTCAGTCCATAACCCCAGGCAATGAATGGTGCCACCTACAACTCATGTGAATATTTCAGCCTCAACGAATCTAATCTCAATCTCTCACAGGCATGTCTAGAGTCTCTTGTTTTAGGTTATTGTACACCTGTGAATCAAGACACCCTTGGGATTGCATGCCAGATATTTATATTATAGTTCAGAACAAAAACAATAACAAAATTGCAGCTATGAAGTAGCAAGAAAGTAATTTTTTAGTGTCAGGACACCATGAGGAAATTTATCAAAGGGTCACAGAATTAGGAAGATTAAAAACCACTGTTTTAAATTATGTCAGACAAATAATTACTATGAACTATTACATTAAACATGATAATTGTCTTAAGGACAAATTTAAATAGATATATTAATACAAAATGCATGCTAACATGCTTATCTATGCAAATTATGATTGTAACACCTATTAGATATTTTTCTTAAACTTTGTATCAGATATTTTAATGGGCATGGATATTACATTCCCTTTCAAACTGGAGTGTAGGCTGACTTTATACACCTTGTGTATTACAATACGTTTATGTTGGATTTTATTGTTCTGTAAACACTACTTTTGAGACTTTTACATCTTCTCAAAATCCTGAAAATTTAATTATCATTGTATTTCTATATATTTCCAATTTCTCCTTTTCTCTTTCTGAAATAGCAATTATATACTTGCCACTATTATTTGCCATGGATCTTTTAAAATTTTTATTTTTATTTCTTAATTGCATTATATTCCCTAATATTGTCTCTACTATTGTGAACATATGGGCAATGATAACACTTTGAAAGCAATGGGATAGTTAACTTATTTCCAGGTTTTACATACAATATTTACCAGTCACCTAAGGAAGTTATCATGTAAAATGCTTTCTGAAAACAACACAGAAAATTAGTTGGTCCCGAAATTTTAATAACTTGCTGCTATTATGTTTCTGTGTTTACATAACTTTTAATGAATTTATTTCTTTATTAAAAATTACCACCTCCTACCCTCCTCCCATTTCCCTCCCCCTCCCCCCAGACCTCCTCTTCCTCCCTCTCCAGTCCTAAGAGCAGTCAGGTTTCCCTGCCCTGTGGGAAGTCCAAGTTCCTCTCCATTCCATCCTGGTCTAGGAAGGTGAACATCCAAACAGACTGGGCACCCACAAAGCCAATACATGCAGTAGAATCAAAACCCAGTGCCATTGTCCTTGGCTTCTC
>LOEQ01007998.1:3626-18471 GCA_001685075.1 Bramus lutescens
TTAGGAAGTGGTTTCCTGTGCTAATGCATTCAAGTGTACTTCCCACTTTCTCTTTGATAAGGTTCAGTGTGGCTGGCTTTATGTTGAGGTCTTGATCCATTTGGACTCGAGTTTTGTACATGGTGATAGACATGGACCTATTTTCACTCTTCTACATGTTGATATCCAGTTATGCCATCACCATTTGTTAAATATGCTTTCCTTTTTTCCATTTGATATTTTTTACTTCTTTGTGAAAAATCAGGTGTTCGAAGGTGTGTGGATTAATATCTGGGACTTTGATTCAGTTCTATTAGTCCTCCTGTTTGTTCTTATACCAATACCAGGCTGTTTTCAGTAATGTAGCTCTGTAGTAGAGTTTGATACAGGGATTGTGATGCCTCCAGAAGTTCTTTTACTGTACAGGATTGTTTTGGCTATCCTTTTTTTTTTCCATATGAAGTTGAGTACTGTTCTTTCGAGGTCTATGAAGAATTTTACTGTGATTTTGGTGGGCATTGCATGAATCTGTAGATTGCTTTTGGTAAGATTGTCATTTTTACTATATTAATTCTACCTCCCCAAGAGCATGGGAGATCTTTCCGCTTTCTGGTGCCTTCTTCAATTTCTTTCTTCAAAGATTTAAAGTTCTTGCCATTCAAGTCTTCAACTTGTCTGGTTAGAGTTACTCTGAGATATTTTATAAGATTTGTGGCTATTTTAAAGGGTGATGTTTCTCTGATTTCTTTATCAGCCCTTTTATCATTTGTATACAGGAGGAATACTGATTCTTTTGAGTTAATCTTATATCCTGCTATATCACTGAAAGTGTTTATGAGTTGTAGAAGTTCCTTGGTAGAATTTTTAGTGTTGCTTATATAAACTATCATATCATCAGCAAATAGTGAGAGTCTGACGTCTTTTTTTTCCACTATACATTACATTTTTAAATGAGCTGCACAAACACAATACCTTACTCAAGAGCAGAAATATTCATGCAAAACTTGACCTTAAATTTGTATCAGTTTGCCAAGATCCATACCAATGCAAAGTATTCATCTCTTTTTCATATCACCCTTTAAATGTAAACAAACATTTATAAACCATATTTGGGAATATGGGCATAGTTCTCTTTTTACTCCTTCTTGCCTTTTATTAGGCAGAGTAATTTTTTGAGGGTTGCTCAAGGTGACCATTCAGGGGTCTTAGTCCATCAAATCACGTTAGCCCAGAACGAATTCACAGGTTTTCATCCTCTGTGGAAACAAAAGAAGAACCTCTTATCCAAAGTAACATATCCTTAGACTCAAATTTTGGAATCAAGATACCTTTAAAATATATATGTTGGTTTGGCTTAGCAATCCCCAGAATCAAATGTCTCTCTTTCCATCAAAAAATTAAAAGATAACAAATTTTATACATAATCCAGACTCACTGTGTATGTTCTATCTTTATGTGGCTTATTCTTTTTTTTTTTGCCTTTTTTAATCTATGACTCTCTGTACTATGTCTCTTTAAAGACTTTGTTTTATTTTTTCTAAACCACTTGCTTCCTTTTATGACTCTCTATACTCTTTTTCTTCTCTCTCCTAAGCCTACATACATTTATCCAACATAGTGACTCATTTAGAGGTCGTTTATGTCTGAGTCTTTCCTATTGTATATCTATAATTCTTTACTGTCCAGAAGTGTTTCTTAAAATGCTAAGCCCTTCTTATGAACTTAAGTGGCAGCATTGCTAGGGGTAATGCAGCACTTCCTGCTTGCCTGCAAAGCTCAACATGGCAGAGCTCTTTGATGCCTCTGAGAGCTATGTTCACAGCCCCATTTTTAGGCACACAACCAGTCTATGTTGCCATGAAGCAAGTTATAGCACGCTGTTCGCAAACCCAATTTAAATGCTCCAAAGCTGGACTTTCAGAAAGAGTCAGAGTTCATGCTGACAGCAATGCCCAGAAAGCTGGCATTTCAAAACTATAGCCCTTTTTCTGCTACTGCTGAATCAAGGAAATCTCTCTTAAAGGAGCCATGCCTCTGCTTGCTTCTAGCAAACAGAGCCCACCCCTCAAAAATGTTGCTACCAAACCATGCGTAACTCTGTTCTTTTGTGTTTAGAGTTCCTTTTAAAGCTTTCTCAGGTTTTAAATGGACTTAGTCTACCACATCGGCATGCCAATCTGTTTTAAGGAAGGTTGCTTGGTTGTTCTTCTAACTAAATATACAAGAGACAAAAAAAAAAAACTACCACCGCATCATAAGAAAGAAAGCAATTCCTCAAGAATTTATGCCACTTGCAAATACATATACTTCAAATGTTGGCATTTCCAATTTCATAAAATGCACTAAGACCATGATAGCAATGTGTGACTTTAGTGTTGTACAGTGATCTTTAAACATCAACATAGGAACTTCCGAGACCAAGTTAGTAAAGGAAAGAAAAAAGGACATGAATTAATAAATTAGAGGTAAAAAAGAAGTTATTATTCCATATTCCACTCTATAAAATCATTAGGAAATAAAAAGAAAGCTGGAAACTGTAGCGGATTTTAAACTAATAAGGTATTTATTTAGTAAACTTTTGTCCTTCATACTAGATGGGTACAGACACTGCCTGTAAAATCAAGAGAGTGACAATGGTGCCCACTCTTTCTTCTCTTGTCCTATCAGTGCTCGCCTTAGCTAGAGCAGTAAGAGAAGAGAAAGACTTAAAGGGAATGCAAATAAAAAGAGAAGAAGTCAAAAAGAACATTTCTTTCAAATAACATGATCTTATGTTTAGAAGACCCTAAACACATGACCAAAAGCCTTTCCAACCTGATAATACTTTCATTAATGTAGCATGATGCAAAATCAACATTCAAAATCAAGAGATTTTGTATATATGAATCAGAAAAAAACTCCATTTATTGTTGCTCATAAACACCCACAAATAAACCTAAATGAGGAAGTGAAAGATCTAGCTATACAAGACAAAATTTAAGATATTGACACAAACAAATAAGAGAGGGAGGAAGGAAGGAGAGGGGAGAAAGAGAGAGAGCGAGAGAGTTGAAGAAGATATTTGATGATGAAAAGACTGTTCTTGTTTATGGATTGGATATGCTCAGTCACAAATGCACTATCTATTCTACTTATTTTTTTATTTTTATTTTACGGGTATGAGTTTTTGTTTACATATATGTGTCTGAAGAGGCTAGAACAACAGAACCCTGGAATTGGGTGGGTGCTGGGAAGTGAACCTGGGTATTCTTTTAAGAGAAGCAAGTGCAAATGCAAATGGATTTATACTGGAAACACTCTACAAACTCAACACAATCCAATGATATCATCCACATAAAAGAAAAAAATCCTAAAATTTATATAGACTTTGAATAGCTAAAGCAAACCTGAGAAGAAACCACTATTCTGAAAGTATCATAATATCTGATCTTAAACTATATCATAGTGCCATAGTAGTGAGCACTGTATGATATTGGAGCAAACACAGACATTTAGAGCAATGGAATAGAATAGAGCATGCAGCAATAAATTCCCACAGCTACAGTCACCTAAATTTCAACAAAATCATCAAAAACATAATTTGAAAATTGAGAGCTTCTTCAACAATGATGCAGGGAAAACTAGGTATATCTATGTAGAGGAGTAAAGTTAACCTGATGTCATTCTTTTTCTATTCAAGTCAGTTCAAAATGGGTCAAAAACCTTAATCTAAACCCTAAACAGAGCTGAACTGTGGTGGCGCATGCTTTTAATCTCGGCACTTGGGAGGCAGAGGCAGGCAGATCTCTCTATTAGTTCTAGTACAGCCTGGTCTACAAGAGGTAGTTCCAGGAAAGACTCCAAAGCTATGAGAAACCCTGTCTCAAAAAACCAAAAAAGAAAAAAAGAAGAAAGAAAAAAATGAAACAAAACCCTAAACAACAAAACTGCTAGAGGAAGGCAGTTCAAGATACTCACAGTGGCAAGAACTTTCTGAAAAATACACCATTAATTCAGGAAATAATTCTAGGAATTGATGGGAGCCTAAAATTAATGAATGAATTAGAAAGTCTCCTACGTAGCAAAGAAAAACATCACCAGAGTGCAATGGCAGCCTACAAGATGGGGAACAAAAACCATCTCTAATTACACAACAGGCAAGGGATTCAGAATGTATTAACAAACCCTGCAAAATTAAACACTAAAAACTGTGCGTCCTCCAGTCAGTAAGTATGATCGTGAACTGACAGTACCAAATGAAGATCAGTGAACGGACAGTTTCCAAATGAAGAAACACAAATGGCCAACAAATATTTGTAAAAACGATCAGCATCTTTAGTTATCAGGAAAACACAGGGAAACCCTGATTTTAGAGACAATTTCCTCACCTTGTCAGAAGGAAAGCAAATAGAAATGCTGGCAAGAATTTGGGGAGAGAAAAAGTTATGAACTCTTTGGGGAGTGTAAACTGGCGTGGTCACTGTGGACATTAGTGTGGAGGTTCCCGAGGAAGCAAAAACACAAAGATCATACGGCCCAGTTGTGTATTATATACAGTACAAAGAGGATGTACGCCACAGTTCATTGCAGCACTACTTACAATAATTAAGAACCAAAGCCAGAGCTGCCCATGAAGAGAAAAACTGGTGAAGAAAATGTTCATACAAAATTGGAATTTTTCCTCAGCTGTAAAAAAATGAAACTGTATTTGCAAGAAAATTAATGGAGATTATTGTGTTAAGCAAAATGAGCCACACTCGAAAAAATAAATACTCCATGTTTTCTCCCATGTGTAGAATGTATCTTTGTGTGTGTGTGTGTGAGAGAGAGAGAGAGAGAGAGAGAGAGAGAATGAAAGTAGAAAGTGGACCTTGAGAGAAAAAGACAAGGTTTATTTTGTTGTTGTTTTTTGTATTTTTATTTTTTTGGTTGTGTGCCTAACCTTTAATGGTTGAGCCATCCCTCCAGCCCCAAAAGACAAGTTTTTAAGGCGTGTGGAAAAGTTTCTGTTCCTTGAAAGCAGAAGAAAGTACTGTTTGTAGGGAGAAAAAGAGGCAGAGGGGGAGCAATCTGAGGGAATAGATGTGTAAGAAAAATAAAATGACAGATGTATAAAGTACCATGACAATCTCATTACTTTGTATCCTTTTAAATATTATTAATAAAATAAAAAGTAATCAAATTCATATAGTCACTTCCCTGGCTAATATTAATTAAAAGAGTTCTCTAAAGCTAATTTTCATCGAATTTTTTGATTAGTAACTTTTTTAAAGAGGCAAGAACAAAATATTGTGATTGAAAAAGATTCTCTAGGGCTGGTGAGCTAGATCCCCACATAAAGGTGCTAGCTGCCAAGCATAGCAGCCTGAGCTTGTTGCTCCTAAACCCACATAGTGGAAGGAGAGAACCAACTCTTACAAGTTGTTCATGGGCTCCCGTATGTGCCCACATGCTCCCCCAACACAAACAAATAAATACGTGCAATTTGTTTTTAGATGGTACTAGGGCCCAAATATGATATTGAATGGATGAATACATTATTGTACCTGCCAGGCATGGGGAACACAATGAGAAATAAGAAATCTCAACAAGCTCTAAAATTGTAAGACCAGCACAGGTGTGTGTGTGTGTGTGTGTGTGTGTGTGTGTGTGTTAGAAGATGTTCTACAATGGCTGCCACTTCAAGGGGCAGGATTTACAGTTAAGGGGATATGGATGATCCCAAGGGCATGTTTCCTAAGAATATAGGTTCAACTGAGGACAAAGTTTAACACCAAAATCATATAAACAAGGACCATAATTTATTGATTCCTCTCCATTCACTGGAGATACTGGTTTTAATGTAGTATATACTTTATAAATAATTATGAGATAACTCGCAAATATTCCCAAGACCAGATCTACTTGTTTTTCCCTGAAATTTTGGAAGTTTCAAATACATATACTGTTTTAAGGTCATCAGAAAAGACTCATCCAAAGATCATGAGGCGTTGTACCAGAGATCCCAGAGATGCATGCCTTGGAACCAAAGGCCAGTTCTGTGTGACACTTGAGGCTCCTTTATCCATGAAGTATTAAACCATTCCTGATGACCTTTATAGATTCTTACATTTTCTGTGTCTTAGTTTCCATATCTATATACTGAATATTATATCATATCCCTTCAGCTTAAGTTAATTCATCCTACTTTCAAGGGCATAATTTTGTAATCTAATATACTCTACAGTAATGAGGTTTTCCATTTCTGAGATCAAACAACACCTGTGAGCATGCAGGTGCTTCCTAGGACGCTCTATTGTTCAACAGCGTGTCCCAGAAGGGTCTGTGTCAGGCAGCCTATTAGACCCAGGGGGTAGTAGAAGTTCTAAGGGAGTGTCTGGAAGCCTTGCTCAGTGTGCCTAATCTACGATGGATGCATGCAATGATGTATCATGCAGCTTGGGACCAGGTCTTACAAATACCCTGGCTGCTGAACCTCGGGAGAAAAGAATCCCCCTGGATGATTCATCTTTATATTTCTACATTAAAAAAAATGCTTGGGCTAAGAAACAAACTCTCACCATCTTGTTATCTGCTATTGTTTAGTTAGTTAGGGAAGAAGAAGGTATATGTAATCCACCTTTACTTCTTAGAGAAGAGGGGGGGAAAAGAGATTCTCACTAGAAGCCACTAGGAGGAAGAAGGTGAGTCTCAGAAATGTTCATATTGTTTGACTATTATATCATGGTCTAACCTCCACTGCTGATTGCCCCATGAGCTCTAGAGTCTTAGCATATGTGTGCCCCACTGAGTCAGTGACAGGAATGGAGGGAAGATGCCATTAGCTTGAGCTTCAAACATGCTTTGCAGACCTTATAATAGAGTCTGCCTATATTTTTAGACTTATGTAGCTTATACAACAATGCTTTGTAGTATTTCTAAGTCTCACAATTTGAAGTTTTATAAATATAAGTTCACAAAGACTACATTATGAATTAGTGGCTTCCATGTAAGTCTTAGAGATGTCTAGCAGTGTGCTTTCTATTATGCTCTGTGTTCATAATGAGACTTCAAATTTAGAAAAAATTACAGTAAGAGAGTGCCTATCTATAAGGGGCTACTGAACACTTTAAGTGTGGCTGCTTTGATGTGATATGCACCATTAATTGAAATACACTATATGTTTTAATATTTGTCCTAACAAGTTCCCAAATGATGCAGACGCTGATGGGTAATGGACCATTTTGAGGAGAAAGGACATAAACCTAAAATTTCTATGGGAATTAGGAAAAATAAAAAAGAGAACTGATTTGATCAGAAGGAACAGGAAATGTGAAAGACATTTTACTTTGATAGAAAGACCAATAAGACTAGGTGCTTGTGTGGGAGGATTAGATATGTATTGAGAATGGGTGGTGGGTTTGTGACCCCTAGGAGAGATTAAAGGTTGGTATGGAAACATCTATGCGATTAAACACAAAATAAAACCTGAGAATATGAACTTATTGAACACCCCTTTCATTTGTCTTTCTGTACAGCCACTATGACTACTCTGTGTGTGTGTACCATAACTGGGAAGGGATAAATGGAAAGGAAGACGCCCAGGTGTTTCAGTAACAGGACAAGGGCAACTGGGTACCCCCATTTGCTCATGCTATAAAAGACCTGTGCTTCACAGAGTTGAGCCCCACTAAGAGAATACCTGTTGAATGTCATTAAGCTCCATTTCTTCAGAAAGAGAGGGGATTCTGGGAAATAAGAATGTCCTGCATATTTGGAAATTCAGGTAGCCAAATAGTGTCTTGTTCTTAATGTTAGTGACTGATGGGAAACCAAGAGGGAATAAGAGCCATGGAGGGAGGCAGACCCAGAACTGAAGAGGTTGAGAGAATGGTAGATTCAAGCCTGAGAAGGCCTCCACGTGAGTGTGTCCAGACAAAGATCTGAGGTCAGCAGAACACCAAGGAGAAAGTAGTCAGGCCTCAGAGACAAGGCTCCGTTTGACCTGAGGGCAGGCCTCTTCAAGATGGTATCACTTTGGCTCTTTATTAGAGGACAGAAATAGACAAGAAGTGCTGTTCAGAGCCTCCAGGCAGAGACGCAGTCTCAGAGTTGAGTAGTAGAAGCAGTAGTGATGAAGTCTCAGCCCAGACAGCAGCTGACATCAAGAAGGCTGAAAAGGCTTTGAGAGCTCAGCATTCTCCCATCATCCATAATGTGAAGAGAATAAGCTTCCAGCCAGGAAAACCACATCAAGCCCACTTTAAAAATACTTCAAACACACATGAGAACTTGTTTCTAGAGTTACACTACTGTTACAATGTATAATAAAAAAGTGCCCAAGTGGCGTATTACTAAATATGCTTGGAAATATTTATTCTACTTGGTTCTTTAGGAGAACTAAGAAATCTTTACGTTAAGTCTTCAGGTGTTTCAAATAATGGTCCTTGAGTACTCATTTCTGTTCTGTCTACTCCACTCACCTAAGGGCTGGCCTCTCAAAAGGCCAAGGCAGTTTCTTTATTAACCAATGAAAGTAACAATAGACAGATGACCCTCCTACATCAATGCAATACCCATTAATATTTTCAGTCAGCTAATATTCTGCTATTAATGCTGGAAAACCTAGAATGCAATAAAAACATAGTTGCTGGTACCACCTTCTTTGTGGGCGAAGCAGAGTGAGCCACAGCCACATGTGTTTTTGAGAAGAGTCTCGGCCCTTTCTCTTTGTTATGCACTTCTGCTGCTGGGCTTCAGAAGAACACCTTCACAATGCTGAACATCCCTCCTGTCCTAGATTCTGGGGTGGGATGTTTGGACTTTTGCCTAAAGAATCTGAGGCCCAGGAGGGGATGGTGAAGTATTTTGGTGATTCATAAAATTGATGCTAGTAGGTGCTTTCCAATGTAGATGCTCCCCCTTTTGAATTTCATAACACAGTCTTTCTTTTCACAGCTAGAAACACCTAGGCTCTGGAGGACGAGAAACCAACTCAGATTCTCCCTTATTTGACATTTACTGCTCCTCATCGTTACAAAGTTCTCAGAGGCAAATGAGCCTAAGAAATCACACTACGGTGACTGAGTTTCTCCTGCTGGGGTTAACTGAGGAGCCAGCGCTTCAGCTGCCGCTTTTCTGTCTCTTCTTGGTGATTTACATAGTCACCCTGGTGGGAAATCTTGGCATGATTGCAGTCATCAAGCTGAATTCTCAACTTCATACCCCCATGTACTATTTTCTCAGTAGTTTATCGTTTTTAGATTTCTGCTACTCTTCTGTTGTTACCCCCAAAATGTTGGTGGGGTTTTTAAGCAGGGATAAAGCTATCTCTTATTCTGATTGTATGGCTCAGCTGTTTTTCTTCTGTATTTTTGTCATTTCTGAATGCTACATGTTGGCAGCCATGGCCTATGATCGTTATGTGGCCATCTGCAGTCCTCTGCTCTATGCTGTCACCATGTCCCCTCGGGTCTGCTCTCTCCTGGTGGCTGCTGTTTTTTCAGTGGGCATCACTGATGCTCTGATTCATGGGGGCTGCATATTAAGGTTATCTTTCTGCAAATCCAACATCATTAAACATTATTTCTGTGACATTGTCCCTCTTATTCAACTCTCCTGCTCCAGCACTTACGTCGATGAACTTCTGATTTTTGTCATTGGAGGATTTAACATGGTAGCCACCAGCCTGACAATCATCATATCGTATGGGTTTATCTTGACTAGTATCCTCCGCATCCACTCTAAAGAGGGCAGGTCCAAAGCCTTCAGCACCTGCAGCTCCCACCTGACAGCTGTTCTTATATTTTATGGGTCGCTCATGTCCATGTATCTGAAACCCACTTCAAATGGTTCACTCATCCATGAGAAGGTGACCTCAGTGTTTTATACCACAGTGATTCCTATGTTAAATCCACTGATATACAGTTTGAGGAACAAGGAAGTAAAAAATGCACTGGTGAAGCTTGTAAGAAGAAAAATATCTTCATAATAAATGTGCTTTTTACTCAGATGTATTAATGTATTCTTAATCATGTTTATATACAAATGTTTATGCCCTGACTCCTTAAGAGTAATCTGAGCTGAACTGAGGTTATCTATGGTACTATATTACAAATATTCATATCACTAAATTATACACACTTAAGGTTAATATGGTGTAATATAGTATGAAACGAACAGTAGCATATAGTTTATTTTATTATTTATTTATTTTTATTTTTACATACCAACCTCAGTTCTCACTCCCTCCATTTTTCCCACTCCACCTTCCCCCACTTAACCCCATTCCACTTCTTAGAGGGGGTAAGACCTCCCTTGGGAAGACAACAATGTCTGCCGTAACAAGTTGAGGCAGGACCAAGCACCTCCCCACTGTTTCAATGTTTTGTAAGGTATCCCACCAAAGGGAATGGCCCCCAAAAGCCAGTTCATGCACCCAGGATAAGTCCTGGTCCCACTGCCAGCTCCCCCCTCCCAAGAGATCAAGTCACGTAACTGTCACCCATATTTAGAGGGTCTAGTTTGGTCCCATGGAAGTTCCCCAAATGTCAATCCAAAGTCTGTGGGCTCCTACTTGCTCAGGTCAGCGGTCTCTTTGGTTTTCCCGATCATGATCTTGACTCCCTTCCCCTTGCTCATATGATCCCTCCTTTCTCTCTTCACCTGAACTCCAAGAACTCAACCCAGTGCTTGGCTGTGGATCTCTTCATTGGCATCCATCAGTTGCTAGATATAGGTTCTATGATGACAACTAGGGCAGTCACTAACCTGATATAGGGGAAAGTCAGTTCACGCACCCTCTCCACTATTGCTAGGAGTCTTAGCCGGGGAAATTCTTGTGAATTTCTAGGAATTTCCCTAGCACCAGGTTTCTCCCTAACCCGATAATGGCTCCCTCTATCAAGATATCTCTTTCATTGCTCTCACTCTCTGTCCCTTTCCAAATTTGGTCATCTCTAACCCATATGTTCCCATCCCCTATCCCCTCCATTCTACCCCTCCCAGTTTACCCAGGAGATCTTAACTATTTCCCCATCCTGGGCTCTCCATGTGTGTCCCTCTTAGGGTCTTCCTTTCTACCTAGCTTTTCGGAGGGTGTGGATTGTAGCCTGGTTATCCTTTGTTTTATGTCTAAAATCTACTTATGAGTGAGTACATATTGTGTTTGTCTTTCTGGGTCTGAGTTATCTCACTCAGGATGGTTTCTTTTTCTAGTTCCATCTATTTGTATGCAAATTTAAAGATGTCATTGTTTTTTACCTCTAAGTAGTACTCTAGTGTGTAAATGTAGCGCATGTTCTTTATCCATTGTTCCCTTGAGGGATATCTAGGTTGTTTCCAGGTTCTGGTTATTAAAGTAATACTAGTAACATATATTTAAAATTTTAAAATTCATATCATTTATAAAAGTAAACGTTATATTTTTTCACCCCTTGTTTTCCCAAATCCAGTCCAAAGAGTTAAAAACTGCATAATCTGCATAATTATGCATATACTGCATAATCATTTAAAGAAAACAAAACCAAACAAAATGCACAGTGTGACTGAATTCACCCCAAAACATTTATAAAAAATGTGGAGGTAGTTTTCTTGTGTGTTTACTGTAAGGGACTCATTGAAATCCAACACTGTATTTAAGTTAAATGCAATTCTAAGGCAAAGATTAAGCAAAGAATCAAGCTTATATGACCTCAGTGAGAAAACTCATCTGGCCATCCAAGCTGAATACAGCATATCTAGATTGGGAAATATTTAAATATTATCAAAATATTATGTTTTTCCCCTCATTTTGACCAGCATGTATGCAGTACTTTACTTTGATCTGTTTGGTTTCTGTAAGATGACATTTTTTCTCAATGCCTAGGTATCTTTAATTTTCATCATATAGTATGTATTGAATGAAAAGTTATATTAAACAGTGTCATGAAGAAATTTTTCAATGTGAAAAGTAAAATGAGGCACACTGAATGTTAACAGAGCTTATCTGAGCCCAAGCAAGGTGGCCCATAATAAATGAACTGAAATGGCATCCTGCATGTCTGGGGAAACAACAATAACAACAACAAACCTCAAAAGTGTCACTGCAAAGCAGTGGTTTCAATTGTGGTGACTGTAAATTTCTGTGAAGAACAGTACCAGATTCTGTCTGGAGGGTACTCATTGATGTTATGCATTCCAGGTAAGAACTGTGATAAGCTAAACAAGACGTGCTTCAAGTTATTTACTCCTTTAACGACATCAGTATGTCTACAGAGAACTGATTTTAAAGGTTAAAAGTAATTAGACCATGAGGGTTTGAAATCCAGGAGCACATGATTGCTGTCTGAAAACCTCTTTCGTCAGGCCTATTTGGGGTTTGTAGACCCCCCCGCTCCATGTCTTTAAACTCATGGTCAACCGAGGGTATGATGCATTCTTTACAGCAATTTATTAATTCAGTTTGTGCTGAATAATAGACACAATACACCAGGAACAAAGTATTGGAATAGTATGGGATATGTGATAGACAGGACCTCTCCTTATTTGGGCGGATGACATTGATAGATAAAATAACAGTAACAGATGAGCAAATATTCTTCTTACATAGATGTATATTTAGAAAAAGACTGAGTTATATAGTTTTCAGTTACCTAAGGGTTTTAGTCAATACAGTTATTTAAGTAAAGATATTGGGGATGAAGAGACAGAAGAAGGAAAGGTATATTTATGCAGGCTCATCTGAGGGGCTGTTGGAGAAGGAAAACATGCTGCTGGCCAGCGTGGAAGTGTACAGAGCACTTGCTAGACTACTGAAATAATTTGGAAGTATATCTAAACTAGATTTAAATTAGAGATAAAAACATGAGTGGTTTGAAACTTCTGATGTTCAATCAATATTTATCATTGGGTAGCAAATATGGTGTCCAGCAGTGACAAAGTTTGACATAATTAAAATAGATTTGTAAGTATGAAAAATATAAACCACAAGTGCTAGTTGAGTGTTATTTAAATAAAATCATAATTAGATGAGTGGCCTATGTATGTGTGGACTTAATACATGTGTGGTTTTCCTGTGGAGCTGATAATATGAGCATGGTAGGGTTAGGTATATGATTTTTATGATGAAACATACTTTGGGTTAAGTAGATGGTAGAATGTTAGCGTTTGACCTCTTTTAAAGGTAAAATTACTTTTCTCCGATGGAGTCTCACTGAGTATACAAGCCACACCTAAGGACAGACCCTATGCCCAGCAGTAGATGGCCAACAAAAAAATGAACTCAACAATATTTTTTTGAGGTTTTATGTTTCATAATGCTTTGTCTGGGATTTTTTTTTAACCTTACAGGTCTTTTGTTTATATGTTATGTTTTCTGATTTTTGTCTTTTTATGGGATTTCTCTGTGTGTAAATGTGTGTGTCTCTATGTCTGTGTTTTTTCTCATGTGTTTTCTTTGGCTCTATTTTTTGAATAGTTTGTTTCTTTGTCTGTTTTGTCTTATTCTGGTTTTTATTTTATTATTATTTTTTAGATGCCTCTTTGTTTTCTAATGAGGGAGAAAGAGAGAGAGAAAGGGAGGATTTGGGTTGTTGAGGAGGTAGGGAGTTTCTAGGAAGAGTTTGAGGAGGAAAAATTGGGATCAGAATGTATTGTATGAAAAAAATCTGTTTTCAATTAAAAATAATAGGGTTATAATGGTGGGGTTAGGAATACCTAGGAAAGTAAATGAGAAGGCTTGCTGAGTGTGAGACGGTCATACTGACCAGATCAGAGAAAAAACAGGGCTCTGGAACAAACAAAGCTAGTCTTGGCAGGGTTACAGGCTCCAAACAGGCAGGCTTCCATGCTTGGAATAGCTCTCTCCTCAGAGGAACACATGTGAGACATTGCTGTCTTTCACATGTTTTAACACACCTTAGTACGACAGACTAAATGGTAATAATGGCCTCCACCTAAAAAGGTCTCCACCTACTCCAGGGAGTGGATATGGACGACCTCCACATAAGCAAATAACTAAATATGAAACTAAGGAAAACTGCAGCTTTATCTTGCTTCAAAATGCCCATTGGTGGTTAACCATCCTTGAAGCTGCAGTTAGATTGCTCCAGTAGCTAAAGCACCAGAGCATCCCCTCTCCTGATATGTGCGCTAATGAAGGGATTTTCAAACTCAAGATTCTGACATTTTGTTTTTTACACCATTCCCTGTATCCAGTCTTTCTCTGTCCCACCTGCCATTTTCCAAATAACCACATGAAGAGTCATTATTATAAATGTTTGGCTTTAGTTTAGTTTTTTTTCTAACTACTTTATAACTTAAATTGACCCATATATTTTAATCTACATTCTTTTACATGGCTCAGTTACCTTCACTCTGTACTGCCAATCCTACTTCCTAACTGTTTTCTGGTGACTCTGTATTTCTTCTCTGTCTCTAGAAGTCCCACTTAACCTCTTCCTGCCTAGCTGTTGCCCATTCAGCTCTTTATTAAACCAATGGCAGTGACACTTCTTCACACAGTGTAAAGGATTATTCCCTCTTTTGGAGACCATGTTAAAACTATTACAACACATCCTGTACCAGAAGATCCATCGGAGGGGTGAGTGTGTTCCTGACCAGCCGGCAGAAGCTGCGGAAAGGGAGCACAAACATTCCTAAACCCCCTAACTTCTCTGGTCATTCTTCAGGGGCTTCCTTCCCTGGCTACTACCTCTCTCTTCCTATCCCATCCCAGCTTGCACCGAGGCTCCCCTTCCCTTCTTTGGGGCCAGAAGATTCCCCCAGCTAAGCCTGTTTTGGGGCTGGGATGGGGTGGTGAGTGCAACTGGTAGGAGTTCCTTTGTTTCACTAAGGCTGCAGGCAGCAAGCTGTCCCTTTTGTCTGCAAGGTCTCTGGCCAGCAAGGGGCCCTGATCCTGTACCAGAAG
>LOEQ01007998.1:21355-39046 GCA_001685075.1 Bramus lutescens
CTTTGGAAGAGCAGGCAATGCTCTTAACCACTGAGCCATTTCTCCAGCCCCCCAAGATATTTCTTTTATTAAAGCAAGCACTTAGTGATACGAAATTGCCTCTTAGAATGACCTCCATTGTGTTCCATAAGTTTGGGTATATTGTGTATTCATTTTCATTCCATTCTAGAAAGTCTTTCATTTCTTTCTTAATTTCTGTCTTGACCCATTTCCATTCAGTAGAGAGCTGTTCGGTTTGTAAGCTTTCTGTTGTTTCTGATGTTGTTGAAATCCATCTTTAATCTATGGTGATTATAGAGGATCCAGGGTGTTATTTCAATTTTCTTATATCTGTTGAGACTTGTTTTATGACCGAGTATGTGGTCAACTTTGGAGAAAGTTCCATGAGTTGCTGAGAAGGTATATTCTTTTGTGTTTGGGTGAAATGTTCTGTAAATATCTGTTGGTCCATTAGGTTTATAACATCACTTAGCTCCAGGATTTCCCCACTTAGTTTTTGTCTGAATGACCTGTCTACAGGCAAGAGTGGGGTATTGAAGTCACCTAATATCACTGTGTGAAGGCCAATATGTTATTTAAGTTGTAGTAGTGTTTCTTTATGAACTTGGGTGCCCTTGTGTTTGGTGCACAGATATTAAGAACTGTAATGCCCTCTTGGTGGATTTTCCCTTTGATGAGAATGTCGTGTCCTTCCCTATCTCTTCTGACTAGTTTTTGATTGGAGTCTATTTTATCAAATAGAAAATGGCTACACTAGCTTGTTTCTTAGGTCTATTTGCTTGGAATATGTGATTTCATCCTTTTACCATGAGATGATGTCTGTTTTTGATGGTGAGATGCGTTTCTTGGATGTAGCTAGAAGAGGGATCCTGTTTTCTAATCCAACCTGTTAGTCTGTGGCTTTTACTTGGGGATTGAGACCACTGGTGTTGAATTATCAATGAGTAGTGTTTTTTGATTCCAATTATTTTGTTGTTGTGGTGTGGGATTTTTACCCCCCACTTTTGATTTGCTCATCTGAGATTATTTATTTCTTGTGTCTTCTTGAGTGTGGCTAGCCTCTTCAGGTTGATGTAGGGCTGAATTTGTAGATACTATTTAAATATGGTTTTCTCATTCTTCATCTATTGCAATAGAAAGTCTTCCTAGGTTTAGTAATCTGGGCTGGTATTTGTGGTTTCTTAGAGTTTGTAGAATCTCTGGTCCAGGCCCTTCTGGATTTTAGAGTCTCCAGTGAGAAGTCAGGAGTTATTTTGACAGGTCTGCCTTCATGTCACTTCATCTCATTTCCTTGCAGCGTTTAATAGTCTTTGCTTTTTCTTCTGTACATTTAGTGTTTTGGTTATTATGTGTTGTGGGAAATTTTATATGTATTTAAGAGAACAAGTTTCTTATAGCAATTTTAGTAGAAGCCCAGAAATACAGAGATAATAAAAACCAATCACAAAACCCCATTTAAAAGAAATGTTAGATTAACAAAGGAGTTGTGCATTGATTCTCATCTAAAATGACTTATCAATAAAATACATTTCATGCAGACTTTGTTATAGCACTAAATGTTAGCTCTTATTTAGAATTCACTAATTTTCTACAAACATCCTTTTTCTCAACCTTTAGTCTAGCTATCACATGCTAGAGCCATCATTGCTCTTTGAGACACATCAATCAGCGAATGATACTTAAGACTCCTCTGGTTTTGCATGATGTCAGCCCTTCTGAAGAATATTGTTGGGCATTTTGCAGAGACTGTCCTTCAGAGAGTTCTTCATGGTATGTTCTCACTGTCGCATCGTTACATCACTCTGTTGCTCTAGCGTGATTAACATGTGACACACGGCATTTACTTCAGTCACTTGGGAAGGGGGTGTTTGCCAGTTGTTTTTAGCACAAGGCATTTTTAATGCTGTCTCTGCGGGAGTGAACGAGCTCACACAGGTAGGCACATGCAGAGAACTCCCTGACCTGCCCGTCCATTTACCTTATTCTTCAAAACAGAAGCTCTCACTAAGTCTGGAACTCACCGCATCTAGATGGACTGGCTGGATATGCAACTTCCAGGACTTGCCTGTCTCCTGCCACCAGTGATGGTGAACAGCATCACGCCTAGAGATTTATGTAGGTGCTGGGGAATCTGCACTTGGATTCACAAGCTCTCCTACTGAGCTGGACACCCAGCCCTTATAGTCCTCTCCCCTTTTAAAGTTTTCTTCACTTCTTCAACAGACTGTAGAAAAGCACTTATCTCGTGTGTTAGCTAAAAGACCTTGGCTAAGAAACTGAGAGCATCTTAAAGTGATAACAATAATGTCATCAAGGTTATAAAACTCAGTCTACAAATGTCATGCTACAGTGAAGAAATCCGGTGTTAGAAATTTATCTCATAGGAAGTCAAACTATGAACTAAATGTTTATAATTGCACATGTGACAGTTTAAAATGCTGTAACAGCCCACATAGGAAATAAGATGCAAGAGATGAATGTGTTGAACATATTTTAAATGCTTGAAATGTTTCAGTTATAGAAAATGTACACAGCTTTTACTGGCTGAGAATCTGCATCCTGAACATCTGAAATGCTCCAGAATCCGAGAAGCATTTTTAAAGCATCTATTTTTTTTTGTTTAATTGACTCCTTCAAAACATCTAAGACATTTGTAGTTTCTCAGATTTGAATATATAGATTCAAATGCTCAATCTATAAATCAATGAAAACAGAATGGAAGTAACAAGAGAAAGGTAACTAGGAATTTGAAACAGGGTGAGGCAAAACAATGAATAAGAGCTGTCATGTCTGCCACCTATATAGTATAGCATTCAAATATCTTATAAAAATGTGTTTATAAATTATACAAAGAAGAAGAAGAAAATAAGAGGCAACCACAAAATATACATACAACAGCTTTTTTAAAAAAATATAACCCCATATTCATAGTTTCAAGGCATCATTCACAGTAGATAACAACTGGAAACATTTCTATTTAATGGAAGCATCCATTAAAGGATGAATTAATAAATAAAAAAAGGTTTTATGTACAGTGGAAGAGTATTCTGTCTTTAAAAGAAAACAGTGGTTTTATATAGACTACTAAGTTCATGAGGTTAAGGACATTATGCTAAGAAAAAGAACCCAATCTCAAAAAGACAATATCATATAACTTTATTTATATTAAGAACTTAAAATAATCAAATCCATAAAGATCGTAGGTAGAGTGGAAGTTGCCAAGAGCTGAGAAGGAGAAGTGGGAGTGGCAAGTTACTGCAGCAGTTTACACCCTGTTGATCCAAACCCCAAGACCATCAGCAAACACAGATATTTATGAGTCATAACTAGCGAATCTGTTATGAAGTAGCAATGAAATAATTCCATGCTTGGGGTCACCACACCTGAGGAACTGTATTAAAGGGTTGCAATTTTAGGAAGACTGAGACCCACTGAGTTATTGTTTAAACAATATGGAGTTTCACATTTGTAAGATGTAAAATTTCAGCAGATAAGGGGTATAGAGTAGCATAATAAAATATTTAAGATTTATGTTCTATATATTTTATGTTTATACAATTAAAATTTAAAATTAAATGTTCATATGTTATGCAACAGTCTCCTTCTAGATAAAACCTTTCATCTTGGAGGGAACTATCAAGACCCGGATGTTCCAAATGGAGGTGAAACACTCCATCAAATGGGAGCTGTGGAGCTCAGGAGGAAGAGCCCAGGGCCTCAGGAGGCCTCGAAGCGGAGGCAATGGAACAGACCCCTCCCTTGTCAAGCACACTAAGCAGCAAGGACTGCCCAGAGCCACTCTCAGTGAAGCTGAGCTTGTGCCTTCTGTGAGAAGCAGAGACTAGCAGAGCTGCCTGGAAGACGGCCAGACCACCGGAGCCACCCGGACAGGGCATTCTTTAAACTGTGGGGCTGCCTACAGTGAGTTCCAGGTTCCCAGCGTTCATGAGCTGTCACAATGCAGGATAGGCTTTGGTGACACGGCTGTCTTTGAGTCAGTTCTGCTCTCGTAAGTAATCTCTTGCCCACACTCCTGTAAGGGAATCCAATAAAGCTCCCTGGCTCACCAAGACAAACGTTGGAGGTATCCATACTTTGCTCTGATGTCATTCCTCCAGCTGGAGCTAACAGACTTCATTCCTGTGTCCCCAGGAACAGCGCCAGACAACATCATGCAATGAAAAACAGGCCACATCCTAAGTTCCTGTCATCTCTAACAGCAAACAATCATGTTACCATTTCCCGAGTGTGCGGTCTCTCCCAGGCTGTGTCCTGACTTCCATGATGAGCGGGGACTATCCAGTACTGTGACGCCACTCTCCCAAGGTCTTCTCCAGACCTCCAGCCAGACTCCGAAGGACACATCATTTGTCCCCTTGCACTGCTACTAGTGTAAGACTTGTCTCACGATCAGCATTCCCCCGTCTGTGCACCGCATCTCACAGCTGCTCCCCAGGCCTGCCTTGCAACTTTCTCTACTTCAAATAGTGCAGCTCCATTCATGCTAAGTCAAAACCCAGGAAAGCAATGGGAATCCTTTTTTATGTCATCGAGTAGATCCTGTCCCTCAGAAAATTCTGTTGACTCTGTTTATTGGGTATCATTCTGCTGCTATGATTAAAACACTACACCCAAGGTGGGGTGTGTGTGTGTGTGTGTGTGTGTGTGTGTGTGTGTTTGGGGCTTATGCTTCCAGAGACAGGGATAAGAGTTTTCCATGGCAGGGAAGCATGGTGGCAGACAAACAAGGCAGCAGAATCAGGAAGCTAAGAGCTCACAACTTTAATGCAATCACAAAGCAGAGCGAACAGGAAATGGCATGAGGCCTCTGCTCTGAAAGCTGGTCCCCAATAACATACTTCCTTCAGCAAAGCTCCACCGCCTAAACATCCCCAAACCCTGCTACTAATGAGGGACCAAGTGTTCAAGTGGAGACATTCCCACTCAAACCACTAAATTCTACCTTCAAAATAGTTCGAGATTTTTCATGTCGGCCACTACCTTGATTGCTACTCTTCTGCCATTAAATACCAACATCTTAAATTGGATCAAAGCAAGCCCCTCCCTCCAGAGTCTCCATACTCCCCCTACCCCCAACCCAGGCAATACTTTGAAACTAGGTCAATAGAGATCCTGTGCTTAAGCTTCTCCAGTGGCTCCCCATTTTACCAGGAGTGGAGCCCCAAGTTCCTCACAGTGATTTGTAGTCACTGTACAGCCTAGCCTGGGCTCCATCAATAGGAGTCACTGTACAGCCTAGCCTGGGCTCCATCAGTTCCTCAGTGACATGTCCCTAGCCTGGGCTCCATCATCAGGAGTCACTGTACAGCCTAGCCTGGGCTTCATCATCAGGAGTCACTGTACTGCCTAGCCTGGGTTCGTCATCAGGAGTCACTGTACAGCCTAGCCTGGGCTACGTCATCAGGAGTCACTGTACAGCCTAGCCTGAGCTACGTCATCAGGAGTCACTGTACAGCCTAGCCTGGGCTCTGTCATCATGAGTTACTGTACAGCCTAGCCTTGGCTCCGTCATCAGGATTCACTGTACAGCCTAGCCTGGGCTCTGTCATCATGAGTTACTGTACAGCCTAGCCTTGGCTCCATCAGCAGGAGTCACTGTACAGCCTAGCCTGGCTCCATCATCAGGAGTCACTGTACAGCCTAGCCTGGGCTCCATCAGCAGGAGTCACTGTATAGCCTAGCCTGGGCTATGTCATCAGGAGTCTCATCATTTACCATTGGTCTGTTCACACCACTCAATCACTCAATTCACATCGCTCTTTTGTTGCACACTCAGGCCAGACACCTTTTATGACCTTCAGTCTAGCTGCTCCATGAAGGGATGCTTCTCCAGATAATTGATGGCTACCTGTTTATCCTTTCCAAACTTGGCTCAAATGTACTTTCTCAATACAGATGACCCTGACTCATAGCTTTCTGTAGCTCGTCTTCCTTCAGTCTTTCCAAATCATTTCCGAGCAGCTCTTGTACCATGGAATAAATGGTACACTGTTTTCTCTGCTCAGAACCTAAGCTGGCCAGGCGGTGGTGGCGCACACCTTCAATCCCGACACTCAGGAGGCAGAGGCAGGAGGATCTCCGTAAGTTTGAGACCAGCCTGGTCTACCGAGAGTTCTAAGACAGGCTCTAAAGCGACAAAGAAAAACCCTTTCTCGCAAAACCAAAAAACCAAAAGCAAAACATTAAAACAAACAACAACAACAGAATCTAAGCTGTAATTCTTGTTTGGAGAGATTTCTGGGCCACCACCTGTCACACAGTGGATGCATAATAAATATGTTGAACAAATGCATTCTAGAGACTCTGCAGGCAAGTATTTCTTTTTTTGCCTAAATTATTAGTTTCTATGTCATGTGAAACACTAAAAATTCTAACAATAGGATAATATATAACTATAATTAAAGATATATTACTGTATTGTAACTCTCAGTATATTTCCCCACACTTCCAATTCTAACTAAAATTGGAAGCATTGAACATTATTTAAGTTCCAAATATTCAGAAGTGAGGGTAAAAGGAAAAAATATTAGACTCAAGAATGTTCTCCACATTCCAGGAACAAATTTGGAAATATCCGGAGTTGTGAAACTGCCCAGATGCCATCTTACTAACCATCGCAGATGTCCACTGTCACAGGTACAGTGTGCATCAATAAGGCAGTGAGTGCATTATGTGCAGGTACTTTATTCTATACCCCCACCCCATTTCTCCTAAGTTACCAAATGAAAACCCACTAACTAAAAGCGCCCTGTTTTCACCTAATTTCTGAGCACAAAAAATACGTTCAAGTAATTTATGGTCAAGTAGCAAGAAGAGATAGGTAATTTCATAAGGATGGAAGTTTCCCCCCAACCCCTTGCTGGCCAGTTATGAAGCAATATTACTAGCGAGGATAAGAGTGTGAAATTAGCACACTTGCTGGGGAGAGTAAGACAGGACTGACAGCGAACTGACCACTCATGAGAACGGGTGGGGGCAAAGAGGAGGAGAGCAATGGCTCCTTTGGCCCCGAGTTGCCATGACAGGGAAATGGAGCTTCCATTTTAGGACCACAAGGAAAATTTAGACATTTCTGATTTGTCCCTTTTATTCACATGGTTGTGTGGTCTAAAATTTATTTTAAGTGCTCTTTATTTCCAAGTCACCCACGTGGCTTGATGCCTCCCTTTGCTATTTCTCCCCTTATCAGGTGACAACCAACCCATGGTTCTCAAACTCTGTCCACGAGCCACCTTTGCTGGGCAAGTCACTTCTTCCCTTTCCCAGTACACCTGCCCTGCCTCCTGGTCTGTGGCCATCTCCAAACCCACAGGCCTACCTCCATACCCATAAACCAGGCTTGTTTACAAGCCACCTTTGCTTGGGAATTTTATAGCCCTAAGTGGATACATTAAGAAAATAATAATAATAAAAAAAACACAAATAAATGACTTATTGATGCAACTAAAGAATTTGGAAAAACAAGAACAAACTAAACTCAAGCCAGTATATTCTAAGTGTGGTGATTAGATTAAGATGTCCCTAATAAGACTTATGCATTTGAATACTTGGTCCCTGATTGGTGGCTGTTTGGGGAGGAATAAAAGGTGTGGCCTTGCTGGAGGAAGAATGTGACTGGGTGAGGGGTGCACTTTGACAGTCCAAAAGACTCACACCCTTTTGAATTAGCATGCTCTGCCTCCCACTTATATATCAAAACACGAGGTCTCTGCTACTGCTCCAGCAGCTACCACCATACCTCAGTCCACCACCAGAGACTCCAACCCTCTGGAGCTGAAAGCCAAATTGAACTCTTTTATATGCTGCCTTAGTCATGATGTTTTGTCACAGCAAAAGAAAACACAGTGAGAAGTAATAAGACTCACAGGAGAACACTAAATAGAAACAAAGAAAACAAAACAAAGAATCAATGAATCTAAGAGCAGCTTCGTTGAGAAGATTAAACAAGATAGACAGATCCTCAGTTCAAGCAACTGAAGGAAAGAAAATGATGCACATTAACAGAATAAAAACAAACAGGGAAACATTACAACAGACACTAAAGAAATATGCTGTATAATAAGAGAATATATTAAACCTGTACTACATTAAGTTGCAAAATCCAACAGAAATGAATTTATTTCTAGATTCAACAAAGCTATCAGAGTTAAATCAAGCAGAGATCAAGACAACCAGATCCACAACAAAGGAGAAGATTGTAGCAATAATACTACTACTAATAAAAAACCAAAACCCTTCTGATTTAAACAACTCCAAAATTCAGAGGAACTGACAGCAGAATTGTAACCAACTTTCAAGGAACTATAAAACCTATACATTTTAAATTATTAAAAAAATAAATAAAAACAGGGAACTCCCAAACTCATTCTATAAAGCCAGTATTGCTAACACCCAAACCAGTTAAATCACAACAAAAACAAAACTACAGACTATATCCCTGATGAATACATATGTGAAGATTCTAGACAAAACAATTAGGCAAGGGAAGGAAATTAAACAGATAGAAATATAAAAGATAGTTAAAGTATTTCTATTTGCAAATGATAACATGCTATACATAGGAGATCCAAAAAAAATTCCATCAGAAATTGTCTAAAACAAGCAACAATTTCAGCAAAGTTGCAGGATAAGAATAAATAAGTAGTCAAACTTACAAACATCAGTAGCCTTTCTATACACCAACAACAAACACTGATAAAGAGATCATGGACATATTCTCATGTACAACAGCATCAAAGACAACCAAATATCTTCCATAAACCTAACTAAGGAGATGAGAGACCTCTACAGTGAAAACTTCAAATACTCAGTGAGATTGAAGAAAAAGGACATTACAAAAATGGAACACCCACCCATGCGAATGGGTGGGTAAATTAATGCTGTGAAAATGAACATCCTATCAAAAGCATCTTATATATTCAGTGCAATCCCAAACAAAACACCCACAACATTCTTCACAGAAATAGAGTTTAAAAAATCTAAAATTCATATGGAGCCAAAAAAGATACTGACTTGCCAAATAATCCTCAGCAAAAGAGGTAATACTGGAGGGATTCCCATTCCAGACTTGAAGATATACAGAGCTATAGCAACAAAAGCCAATATGGTACTGGCACAAAAAGTGATATTTAGATCCATCAATGGAACAAAAAGGAGACCCAAACATAAGTGCACATAACTATAGATACTTGACAAAGAGGCCGAAAACATGCACCAGAGCTAAAAAGAACCAGCATCTTCACTAATGATTCTGGATAAACTGAATATCCGCATGCAGAGGAATTCAATTAAACCCAAATCTATATCCCTGTATAAAGAATCGGCCTTCACTCATAAGTGGCTTGTAGACATACAGCAAAGAAAAACCAGTCTACAGTCCACAACCCCAGAGAACCTGGACAACGACGAGGACCTTAAGAGAGACATACATAGATCAACATAGGAAGGAGAAAATGGCAAGATCTCTTGAGTAAACTGGGAGTGTGGGGGTCATGGGACAGGGTAGAAGGGGAGGAAGGGAAGGGAACAGCCAAAAATGTATAGTTCAATAAAAACAATAAAAAAAAGTTAGCCTCAACTGCACCAAAGACCTCCATTTGAAATCTGAAATGCTAAACCTGCTAAAAGAAAGCATAGACATTATCTTGCACGATAGGGGTGCAGGGGACAACTTTATGAAGAGGTTTGCCCATTAAGTAAAGCCAACGACTGACAAGTGAGACTTTATAGAACCAAAAAGCTTGCGTATAGCTAAAGAAACAATCCAATGAGTAACAAAGAAACCCACACACCGGGAGAGAATCTTCACCAGCAACATATCCAACAGCATCAATATCCAAAATATACAAAGAATGCAAAAATCCAAGTCAAGGAAATAACGGACCTAATTAAAAATGGTCTAAGGATCTAAACAGAGTTCTCAACAACAGAAACAGAAGTGGCTGAGAAATACTTCAAAATGTGCTCATCTTTAACAATGCAAATTGAGATTTTATCTCACCCTAGTCAGAATGGCTAAGAACAACAGAAATGACAAAAATCCCAGGTGAGGGTGTGGGGAAAGGGGAATGCTTATTCATTGCTAATGGGCATGCAAACGGGTGCAACCACTCTGGAAATCAGTGTGGAGAATCCTCAAAAACCTAAAAACAAGTCTACCATATGACCCAGCTGCACCACCCATTGGCATTCACCCAAGAGTTGACATCCTATGCCACACATGCTCAGCAGAGTTCACTGCCAACCTATTCACAATAGCTAGGAAATGGAAACAATCTTGACGTCCTTCGACAGGTGAGTGGATAATGAAAAGGAATATTACACAAACTTATGTCGAGTGAGACAGCCAAGTCCCAGGGTTTGGCCTCGCTCCAAATCTTCAGATATGAGAATATTACACGGAGTAACTCCAGAAATCTGAGAAGTAGGACCGTGGCAGCAACAGGAGGTTGTGGGGTGGAAGAGGAGTAGCAAGATATAGGTGATAAGGAACAGGAAACAGAAAACTGGGAAGGAGCAGGTTCATCTGAGAAGAGGGAAGGAGGTCAATACAGGAGAATGAGGGAAGGGAGCAAATGACAGCGAAGATGTTTGAGGCAGCCTCGAGGAATCATTTTACATTTACCTCAAATTATATATGTTGCATTTAATATCCATTTATTTATCTATCTATCATCGAAATGAAGTTATGCCACTTTGGCTGTCAATATTCCCAAGAAGAACCATACACTAGCCCAGCACCAGGCACAAGAAACTTCCTTTCTTGTTATTGTTCAGGGTAAACAACATGACTCCCCAAACAATATAGACTGTCCAATCATGATACCTATGAACCAAAACAATGACTACATGGCAAGATATCAATAAGGAGCAATAAGCAGCACCTATATGTTGATGATAACCAATAGCTGTTTAATTGGACGCAAGGCCCACCGCTCAGCAGGAAGGAAATGAAGCCTTGTACTAAACAGTCATGCATCTTTGAAGAGAATCTACCACTGCCACTTTGCTAGATGAGCACACTTCCTAACTACACGCTAAATCTTAGCCACATACCCACAGATACACGTAGCTGTTGTCCATCAACAGCAGGGCCAGACACCAGGGAAGATCTGCAAGGCCATTACCCCACCAAGGTAATAACTTTCCAATAGATCGAGTCATAGGCCAATCTTTGCTCATCACCTATCTTGTCCACTACTGGAGGCGATCATCTTCATTCATGCATACATGTATTGCTCTTCGCTATATTACACTGTATACCGAACATTCATAATCTGACCTTTTACATAAAATTTTACCTACAACTCCTGACCTAAACAATAAAAACAACAAACTATCAACCCATGTTATAGTTCTGTGACCCTGGTTCTGTCTAACTTGCCCTGTGACCTTGGGCAAGTGAAAATCTCCAGGTTTAATGGGACTCGTTAGCAGCATCAGAAGTCATTGGGCCTGCTTACAACCAACTGCAGGACAGATTCAGCAGGCCGGCAGTGCTACATTTAATTCTCATTTTGTCCTACACCCTGGAAGCCTTGCACGCTGTAACGCCAACTGCCTTCTGACCAAGGTTAACAAAAAGTATCTTCCTGAGATAAGCACTGCATGGGAAAACCGCACTGTTCTGGTTCTCGCAATGACTACCAATAGAATCACTTGTGGAACCTTACAAAAGGAAACCGCCACCTTTGGCCTCGAGTTGCTTCATCAACTCTCTGGTGGGGTGGGCCCCCAGGGTCAGTGTTTTCTAACTTTCTGCTAGATGTTCGCAGCTTAGATCCAATTAGTGTTTACCGTGGAAGTTCTGTGAAATGAACACTACGATTTTGACCAATTCCACTAAAGTTCCACCCAAATGAGAACAGGAGTACCACTAAAAGTTGCTACCACTTTATAAGAACTTATTTAGGCTCAGAGCCACATGTGTAAGTCAGGGCCAGTAGTAATATGCCAAGTATGGCTCCTCTTCACACACAGGTGGGGAGAGTAAAACTACTTGATTTTAGACTCTTTGTGCCACAGAAATATACACTATTTAATCCTTGTTTCTGGATTCTGGCAAGAACATCTCCTAAACCAACTGGAAATTCCTAAGCAACAGCAGTGTGATGTTCCTAACAGGGTTCCAAACCCTTGGAGTCTCCTGGGTGACAGGAGCCTCTATGTGTTCTAAAACTGTGAGCTCCTGGATAGCATCAGGTGGGGCTCCTTAGCAGACAGATCAAGACTAATTAACTGCAACTGTCAAACCCCTGTTCTTTGCAATTTCTGAGAAGAAAAGCTGGAGACTGAGTTAATGCTCAATCATGTCCACGTGACCGAACCTCTGCATGACACTTTCCAGAACTTCCAGGTGGGAATGCATGCCTACATGTCAGGAGGCGGAGCATCCTGGCTCCTGAGCCATTTCCCTGACTCATTTCATCTGCAGCCTTGATTGTAACTTTGACAGCACAGAGCCTTCCCGAGTTCTGGGAGCCTTTCTAGCAAGCCGCTGGCCTTAGAGGACAATAGAGCCTCCCACACAGCTGACTGGCAAGGCACTGACCTTGGGGGAGTAACAGACGAACTGCTGATCAGAAGTGGAAGCAGTCTGGTGGAACTGTAGACTCAACTTCTGGGCTCTGAGGCTAACACTAGTGGCTATTAGCGTCAAGAATAAATTAGGGACAGCTGATTAGTAAGTACCAAGTGGAGAGTTGGAGAATTAGGGCTGGTGTTAGGAAAAGCCTCACACGCTTCCTTGTCAGAAGGGTCCTATGAATCAAGACACCATAGTACTTCTGAATAAGAAAAACAAACCCTAAGATGTTGCCTGCTTGACAAAAGTCATTCATTAGGAGCTCTGACATTCTGAAGGGGAAGATTAAGATGGACGTACCATGGAAGGCTCTTCAATTCAAAGTAACAATGAATGGAAACTTTTTTATTCACTTTGTATGTGTGAACAACGAAACAAAAACTCAGGGAGGAAAGTCATTTGAGGGGCAAGGTTAGTTTTTGTTTTTTTATTTTAAGAGTTACAGCCAACATTTACACAAGAGGTCTGGTTTATGCATTAAGTTGAATCTTGGATTTTGCTGTTCCTTTTGGGTACTTCCAAACTATTTTCCACTTAGTCACAAAAATATGTATGTGGCTAGAAAGAAAAAGAAAGTCAAGCTATTGAAACCAATTACTATTGTTTTAATTCCCTCAATCAAAGTAGATGTATTATTACTGCTTCTTTGCAAAAAGGAAAAAACGTAACTTTTCATAAGCAAATCTTCCCACACTCTGTAGATTTCCATTCATTTGTGTCTGACCCTCTGGTTAGTTTCCCTGAGTCGGGTTTCTCCAAACGCACTTTTCAGGGACTAAAATCCTAGCCTAGCAGCTTCTGCAACCAAACGTCAATAATGTCTCCTTGACCTGCATTTCTCAGCCTACATTATCTTGCACATTTTTGCCTTTCTTCATGCACTTTTTAAAACCCAAATCAGCTGTGTGGCAGTAAGTGATACACACATCCATGCATTTACACACGTGTGCACACATACGCACAAATAAATATATTAAAAATATTTAAAGAAAAATAGTGTGCTACCTATGAGAAAAAACTTAAATTTAACCTTACACCTATGTTACAATTGAAGCTACATATAGGTTTAGGTGTATAAAATAGGCCAGCAGATGGCTCAGGAAGAAAAGCCCTTGAGGCATGCCCTAGTTCATGTCTTTGTTGCTGCAGCAAACACCAATCAGAACCAACTTGAAGGAGGAAAGGATTTATTTGGCTGAAGGTTATAGTTGGTCACCCAGAGAAGCTAGGGGATGTGCTTGAGCAGGAACTTGGATAGATTATGGCGGAAGGCGGCACCTGCGTGCTCCCTTGCTCACATTTGGTTACTTTTTAAATTCAGGCTCCTATGCCTAGGGATGGGACTGCTCACAGTGGGCTGGGCCTCTTCTATCAATCATCAAGACCACGCCCCACAGACAGGCCAAGCTGGTGGAGCCAATTCCCTAACTCCTCAGTTCCCTCTTCCCAGTCTAGATGGCCACAAAGATTAGCTATCACATAATACAAGCCTGATGAATCAAGCTCCATTCCAGATTCCACGGTGGGAGAAGACCAACTCCTAGAAGTTGTCCACTAATTCTACATGTTCATCGTGGCACAACTCACATACACACATCACACATACAGACACACAACAATACTGCAGAAAATAAATGATAAAATTAACCCCTCAAAGACTCCGAGAAACAAAGACTAAAGACTAAATCACTACTCCTCAAGGCCCGCATAATACTCCTCCTGCTGACTCTTTCAGCAAATTCGGTCACATTTTACTTTTTATGTGAAAAACATTTCTCACAGGTATAATATTTAAAAAATGAAAAGCTTTTGAAAGTCATTTTTAAAAGATAAAATGGGCTGGAGAGATGGCTCAGCGGTTAAGAGCACTGGCTACTCTTCCAGAAGACCTGGGTTCGATTCTCCGCACCCACACTGTGGTCACAGCAATTGTAACTCTGGAGTCAGAGGATCTGACACCCTCTTCTGGCTTCCTCAGGCACTAGGTATGCAAGTGGCATCCAGATACACACACAGGCAAAACACCACACACAGTAAACAAATTACAAAGATAAGACAAAGCCCAGCATTGCTACTGCACTTCGGTAATTGCACAAGAGACAGGAGTTTTTCTCCAAGTTTGAGGCCATCCTGGTCTACATATTTAATTCCAAGCTAGCCAGAGTTACTTGAGACCTTGTCTTAAAAGTACCACTAAACAACAAAAACCAAACCAAACAAACCAAGAAAAAAAATTCCAAACAAAGAAATACTATAAAGGTACAAGTGACGTGTATACCAAATACATATATACACATTCAACTTACATGACATAATAGAAAGATTACCCACTGACAGGAGAGGAAATGCCACTGTCTTGTCAGCTGACTCTCTCTTCTGAAAGGCACTCATGAAGGCCGCACTGCTGCAGTGGGTCCCAGAGCACTGTCTATTCATGCTGAGCCCAGGCTCAGCTTTAAGGCTGGTGCCCTTGGCTCCGGAACCACCTTCGCAAGGGGGAGTGGAGATTTGCTATAGTCATACCAAACTTCTGGAGGGAGAAGCTATTTCAAGAAAAACAGAACTTAACTGATGGAGTGAAAGAACGTTTACTTCCTTTTTGCTGCATTTCTTCTTTTAAAATGCCTCAGGCAGAGTGTCCATGGCAACCTATGAGACCATACAGGAACCCCGAATGCCACCCAAGAAAAGTGTAAGCCCTAAGCAGGAATCTGGTTTCTGCCTGGGAGGGAGAGGGGCAGGGCCTGGGGAGTGTCCTTCAGAGCTAGGGGGAGTTCTGCCGCAGGAGTGGGATCAGCCCCACACTGGACTTCTATAAGGTGTGTCCCCTGACCTGGAAGGAAGGAGAGAGAGTTGCCACAAGGAAGGGAATTTGGGCAACTTCGAGGATTGCCAGTTATGTTTCACTTGTCTGGCATTTTTCAGGAATGTGTATGGTTTTATCCACACTGCCACAGTAAGAAAAGCACTGAAGAAATCAGCCCATATCAGCCATTCTTTTAAAGCTGTCATTTTTTTCCTTTTAATCTTTATGGGTGTTTGTGTGTGTGTTTGAGTGGGTGCATATGTGTATGCCACATGTGTGCAGATGCCCGTGGAGTCCAGATGCAGGTGTTGGATCTGTAGAACAGGAGTTATGGGCAGCTGCTAGCTGCTTGACATGGATGCTGGACACCGGACTTGGGTCCTCTGGGGGAGCAACAAATGCCAAGTCATCTCTCTAATTCCCCTTCTCAGATTTTTGAAACACGATCTACCTAACATAGGCTGGCCTTGAACTTCTGACCCTCATACCCCTGCCTCCAAAGTGCTGGGGCTAAAGCTTTGTCTAATTATCCCTTGGCAAGATTCAGAAGTTTTGGTATGTTTTATGGTGGTGGGGAGAGCTGGGGTGCTGTTCAGATAGGCTCTCACTACACAGCTTGCCGGGAACCTGTGGTAACCCTCCCCACTCAGCCATCAGACCTAGTTTCCCACTTCAGTTGGAAACAATATTTTTAGGAGCTACTTCCTGTCATGTGATTACAATTTTACCACAAAGAGAAATTTCATTTCTCTACAAAAGACTCAATTGCTCATGAATTCATTCTCTAGAATATTCAAGGAAACCACAGTGACTTAATACCACCATTAACAATTTTTAAACCAAAGCAAACAAAGAAACAAACACAGCAACCAAAGTCATACCTGTCTCTACAGTATTATCCTAAACGCATGAACGAGGACTACGGTTGCAGCTCCCCCAAATCCCTATCCGAGACTGAGACTGGGAATCGTGTGGCTCATAGGGCAACACTGACATCCTGGTATTAGAAGCAAACATTTCTTAACTTTGTTCACAGAGGAAAAAGAAGAAACTGCCTTTTTCTTTTCTTTTTTTTTCTTTTCTTTTCATTCCTTCTCTTGGCAGCTTAACAAGATTTTTAGTTGGCTCCTATTTTTTATTAACCAAACAAGTTTGTACTTTGTTAAGAGAGATAAAGCTTCCTTTAAAAGACAAAAGCTGTGGAGAAAGTTATTTTACTTCTGAGAGTGAAAAACAATGTGAGGCTTACTTTTAACTTTAAATAAAATCAAACTCCGACCCTGGCACTCAAGCTCTACAGTAATCCACAGTCTAAAAATAACATGAAAGCGTCTACTAGAAAATGAGGGGACATACCTTGATCAGTGGTCATGACTCCACACAAACAGTCTACCCAGGTTAGTAAGAAAATATTCAGGTTTCCTCGGTTCGAGTGTTAAATCTCTTGGCTTTAATGCTCAGGGCCTGGCTGGAGATCCAGGCGGCGTACTATGGACTTCCATGCATTCTTAGACCTCTCTGTGTAAGAACAGCCCAACGCATCACTTGCTACAGCTCCCAGGAGGCTGGCCTGCTGCTGTGTTGCTCCAGGGACAGAGGAGATGAGAATGGACAGACATCCACTTCTTAGAGTAAAACAAACAATGTTGCAGCACAGAAACTTCCGATACAACAGGCGCAGAAACTTCTGATAAAATTGAGAGCAGGGCAGTTTATAAACAGCCCAGGGCCTGACCTAGCAACAACCCTCTGGGGGCCCACATGAACATGGATGGCCGCTACTCTTCCGAGTCGCCGTGCTGGACAAAGGTGCCACAGACTCGCCATCTGGAAACTAATATTAATGTTGAATGACTTCAAGTCTATTTTAATACTGTAACTTTCTGTTTTAGTACAGCTGATTTTGGGAAATAAACTTTGTGCAGAATTAACAAACAGCACATAACAGTTTCCAGAGGAAACTAAATTTTGTTATTTCAGGACAGAACTGGTAAAAATAAACAAGTAAATAAAAAGTATTTATGAGCTCACAGAGGGATGACAGATTAACAGACCCTTTCCCCACATATAAAATGGTGCACATGCACACAAGTAAGCACACACATACAGACACACACACACACAACACAGGTTGTTTGCATTGAAGGACTAAGTTTTGTTTTCTGCAGATGGCAAATTTTAATATATATTTAAAATTACTTTCTTTTTAATTAAAATATAATTACATCATTCCCTTCTGCCTCTCTCCCTCCAACCCATCCCACATGCTTCAGACTCATGT
>LOEQ01007998.1:47783-79439 GCA_001685075.1 Bramus lutescens
TCAATGTGGCAGCTCCTCAGGAAGCTGGAAATAGATGTCATTCAAGAACCAGCAATACCCAAAGGACACTTCATCCTACTCCAGAGACATCTGCTTATCCATGTTTATATGTGTTCCATTTATAACAGCTAGAAATTGGGGGGAAAGCTTAGATGTCCACCAGAGAATGAACGAAGAACATGTAGAACATTTAAACAATGGAGTATTTAACAACTCAGCTGTTAAAAAAATAAACCATGAAATTCCCATATAAATCGATGGAGCTAGAAAAAGTCATCCTGAGTGAGGTAACCCAGACCCAAACAGACAAATAAGGTATGTACTCACTCATATGTGGATGGTAGCTGTTAAGTCTCTGATAGGCACATTACTACCCATAGAACTCCAGAGGTTAGGTATAGTGTAAGGGGCTCATGGGGCAGGGGTACTAAGGTAGGGCAAACAGAATAGATAGTTAAGGAAAGATGAGGGGGCTAGAATAGGGAACTAAATGGAGGTGAGGTGAGAAGAGGCAGGTAAGGGAGGGAACATGAAAAGGGGCAGTTAACACTAAGAGGTCATTTGAGGAGTTTTGCATGGAAACCTACTACAGTAGAAACTTCTTAAATACATACATATATAAAAGAAATCTAAACAGAATCAAAAAAATAAAAGCAGAGCCGAAGCCCTAACTAGACATCTCTTGCCACCAAATGAAACCTACAGTGTCAGGAACGGCTTCCATTTAAATGAATTGTTGGCCAAAGGGGTCCCGTGGAAAACCCCCCAAATAACTCAGGCTACTGCAAAGACTGCTGGTGGCTCTCCACAAACTGCTGATAAGGCCCTACTGCTAAAGATAACACCTACATAACTCACTGAACATAGATAAGTGAAGCTGGCTCCTTCCGGGAGCCTTCACCCCTACTGACTAGTGCTCATGGTACTGGAAGGTACTCTGCTCACTACCCGAGGAGAAATGCAAACACCAACCCAGCTACAAACTCTGAAATCTACAATAGTGACCCGCCTGCATGATATACTGGTGCCAACAGCTGCAGTAACCAATCACTATCTGATTGGATTTGAGGCCCACTCCGTGACATTGAACTCATGCCTATCACTGTTTGTGTAGCCAAGAAACTGAGACGAGATAGGTCATGGGCCTAAGGGAAAACTAACTACTACTGTTCTACTAAAGAAAAAAAAAGTACAATGACTCCTACAGACTTCTGCTATACTCACAGATAAGTACCTCACTCAGCCATCATCAGAGAAGCTTCCTCCTTCGGAAGATAGGATCTAACACAGAGACCTACAACTGGACAATGGGCAAAGAGTAAGAGACCTTGGAACACTCCATCCTACTGCAGGATGTCTCTATCAAACCCCTCCCTTCATGGCTCAGGAAAAATGTGGAAGAGGAGACTGAAAGATCATTAGAGCCAGAGGGACTGGAAGATCCAAGGAAACTGTCTTTCAGACACAGCAGGACTGACACACATATGAACTCCGAAACCATGGCAGCATTCACAGATCCAACCCAAATAGAGTCCCAGTGCTGAAAGAGGAAGTGGACACAAACTACCATCCCTAACCTAGAACCTACACCCATTCACAACTGCTGACAGAGAAAAGGTAGTTTTTTCCAAGGAGTCTCCCTGGGTATACACTTAAGGGAGGCCCCATATCCAGCTGTAGACAGCCGACACAAAAATTGAACTCAATGGTACTTTTGGAAATGTTCTGCCTTATAATGCGTTGGTTTACCCATTATGGGTCCTGATTTTGTGCCTCTCTCTCTGTAGGGGTGTGTGTGTGTGTGTGTGTGTGTATGTGTGTGTGTGTGTGTGTGTCTACATGTGTGTTTCTTGTGTTTATTTTTCTTTTCTGTGTCTGCTTTGTTTTATTCTGGTTTGTTTGTTCTTTCATTGACTTGTCTTATTTCTAAAGAGAGAGAGAAAGAAGGTGTGGGATTGGAAGGGTGGAAATGGAGGAGGATCTGGGAGGAGGTGAAAGGAGAAACCATGATCAGAATATACTGTATGAAAAAATAAAATAAAAGGTTTAAAGGGGAATTATCACAACAAAAATCGTTGTTATAGTACTATCATAAGAAAATTACTAAAATGTAAAAGGTTAAAAATGGGACCATCACAATAAAAATTATAACAATTAGAATCTAGTCTGCTTTCTATCTATGCTTCCCAAGTTCAACCAGGCAGCCTCCCCTTGCTTCCTAAATCCTGTGTGCTTAGTCAGCTGATCAAACATCCCATGCTATTTCTCTGAAAAGTTGTTGAAATTTTGTTTTGGTCCCCTCTTTGGATAGCTGATAGGCAATGGGACTGTAGACAGTCACTTCACAATGAAGTACATCCAAACCTTCATTCTACGCTCTTGCTTTTGTTTCCAAATATCTGGCTAATGGACTGCCGCAGAAGTTTGAGGTGTGTCTGGAAGCATATGCAGAGTGTCATCAGGCAGCCAAAGAAGAGAAAGGTTTAGGCCTTTATAGCGAGGGACTCCATCAAGTCTGCAGATCGCTACAGTTCAGGTCTGCAGATCTCTACAGTTCAGGTCTGCAGATCTCTACACTTCAGGTCTTCACAGTGCCAAAAGGCACAGCTGACCGAGACAAAGCCTACACTCTACAGGAGTGCCTGTAGACTCTGCACTGTTCACCTTCCCACTCCTCTCTCATGCCCTTCTTACTACAAATATGCTCCCAACAGTCACTTGGGTTCTGAGAAGGGGTAAAAATGTTTATTTGTGGAAATTTCACAGGAACCTAATTTTAATCCAACTCTGAAATAAGGATGCAGTTCCCAGAAAAGCCTCCTCTAGGGCTTTAAGAAAATAAGATACAGGTTTTGCACTTGACAGGTGAAACAAAGGGTAAATTACAGCCAATTATACTAGTTTGGAACAGCAATGAGACTTTCATTTGTCTAGGTTTTATTGGTCACCTGATCCTAATTTCTAATTTCTTCTAAATATTCTCTCCTTTCCCCAAAAGCCTAACAGCTAGCTGGGTTAACAGCAGCCACAAGTCTTTTGTATTGGCTACCAAAAACTTTTTTTATATTTATTTAGTGTGTGTGTGTGTGTGCGTGTGTGTGTGTGTGTGTGCAAATGCTCATTGTCTGATTGTCTGCTTCCATCATGTGGGGCCCAGGGACAGATCTTAGGTCCTCAGACTTGGATGGAAGTGCTTTTCCCAGCTAATCCACCCCATTGGCCCATGCTACAAAATTCTTCAAGACTTCAGTAAGGATGTGAACGAAAATATATGCAAAATGTAACCAGTTAGCCTCCTAATTTACTTATTTCTCCAATCCCTTCTGATACATAATGGTATCGTTAATCATAATTTCTTTTGATATAATCAGTACTATGGTACGGCAATAAATTTCCAAAGGAAGAAAATTAGTAAAACCACATTCAGTAAACTTCTAGACAACATTGTCCAAGTTATCATCTTCGTGGGGGAAATAAGGTCAAGAATCAAAAGAACACCAACTTTAAACAACAACACAACTCAGCACATTTCTATCAACTGAGCCTAATCTGACAGACAGCTACAGGATAAATTGCAAAAATACCTGAAATTTTCTTATTATTATCCTGTCAATTTCTATATAGATTTCTATATTGCCACCCATAACAGCAATGCTGAAACAGAGGTGTGCTTTCTGTAAGCAGTCTCACTGCTACTGAAATATGACTCCTTGCTGTCCTTAACGTGGGAGTTGTCATAAAAAACCTCCCAACCAAAAAAAGCCCAGGACCTGATGGTTTAAATGCAGAATTTTATCAGAACTTCCAAGAAGAGCTGATACCTATACTCCTTAATGTGTTTCACAGAATAGAATCAAGAGTCATTGCCAAACTCTTTTTATGAAGCTACAGTCACCCTGATTCCAAAATCAACGTGGGGTAGTAAACAGGTGGCTAAGATTCAGGTTTAAAACTGTTTTTTAATTAACTAAGCATAAGTGTTTGCCTGTATGTATGCATGTGCACCATATGTGTGCCCGGTGTCCATGCAGTCAGAGCTCCAGTGAGAGCCACTGGAACTGGAGTTATAGACAGTTGTGAGCAGCTGTGTGGGTGCTGAGAGCCACCCACATCTGAACCCTACAAAAGAGCAGCAAATTCTCCCAACCACTGAGCCTTCTGTGTGGCTCCAAGACTCAGGTTTAGAACACTAGAAATTTAGAGTTACCAGCAGCAAAATGGAATTGTTAAAATTAAATCTAAAACTTAAATTCAAAATCCTTCTAATACGGATGTCAAATCACTGGAACTCATTATGTGGCTCATACATTGGCCCCTGGGGCCTGCTCATTTCCTTCCTCATTCACAGTTCCTTCAGTCAAACCAACTATATTGGTCTTCGGAGCCATAAGGGATTAAACATGACTACGAGTCTTGTCCCTTGCGGAGTTTTTGTTTTTGTTTTGTTTTGTTTTTTATAAAATATAACTAACTGTCCTTGTCATGCTCTTTAGTACTTTTTTCCCCAAAGCTTCAGAGAGCACGGTGAATGACCATTCACTCTTAGGATCAATATGCACCTTTGCAAACACTGCACACAATTTCATTAAACTGCCTCTTCTCAAATAGCAAAAAGGGAAGCTGTCAAGGAAATGGTGATTGGCAAGTTTGGTTAGGGTCCTTCCTCTTGCAGGTGCGCAAAGGGTGAGGAAGGTTGTCTAGGACAGTGGTCTCCAAACTTCCTCATGGAATATCCCTTTGAGTATAAAACTTACCATAAATATCCAACGTATCGATGAACTAATATGTACATTATAAAATAAAAACTCACGATGGTGGCTAGAGAGATGGCCCAGTGGGTTCTCTGGTTGCTCTTCCAGAGACTCTGGGTTTGGGTCCCAGCACCTATATAGTGCTCACAGCCCTCTGTAACTCCAGTTTGAGGAGACTTGACAGCCTCTTCTAATCTCTGCAGGAACCAGGCATTCACATAGTGCACATACATTCCTTCACGGAAAAGCACTCATACACATAAACAATAAATCTGAAGAAGAAAACAACTTAGGATGAATTAAGACTAACACATGAGTAAATATGCTCTGTTGTTTTAAAAATCTTGTTTACATAGTTCTGAAAGAGTCTCCTTCCATCCATGCTCTGTGTTGATGGCTACTCTGACTGAGGGTTCACTGGTGCACTATCTCACCTAAGTTATGGACCTATAAATCCCACCTGCCAACGAGACAAAGTTTGTCCAAAAATTCTAGCAATTTTCCATCTGTATTTCAGATTACAAGGAGTTGCTTTATTTGTCTTTTTCAAGCTTGATCTAAAGTCTACTAAAACTACTTCAATGATTGCTACAAAGTTAAAAGAATCTTATTGCAATAAGGATATATACACAGAAGTCAGTTTTGAAAAGAAATAAACAATATACTTAACACCTAACATAATGGAGAACATTCCAGGCAATGTTTAAATATCTTTTCTCTAGTATCTTTTCCCAACACTCTGGACTGAAAGTACTTTCTCATTCAGAGGTCCCTCTGACCTCAAAGGGAAAGGCTGAATAACCCACGAGGAAGACTCAGTGCTACACAGGAGAGTCGTCAAAATGAGAACATGTGGACCTTTCGTACCACACTTGTTTAAGTCCTATGCCCATGGTGTAGCTTGTGGTGTTTGTGGCCAAGTGGTACCAAGTACTACCAGAATTCCACTGCCTGAGATAATGTATTATCAGTCAACATAACTGGCGGACTGTAAAATGGCAGGGACAAAGGACACAGTGAGCTTGCATGTTCACCATCCACACTGCTGCCAGAGTTCCTTGTAAGGATCAGATCTACTAGACGTATTTGAGACAGAGAATGAAGGCTCCAGAGAACCTACGAATTAGGAATGCTGCTAAGTGTGGTGCTTCAGGCCTGTATGCCAGCACTCAATAGGCAGAGGCAGGAGGATTTCTGTGAGTTAGAGGGAAGATTTAATAGTGAGTTCAAGCCCAGTGGGTTTGGGCATCAGGGGAGTGCTGAGTCTTTTTTTTTTAACTCCTTATGAAAAACATTTCATTTTGTCACCTGCTTCCTGTCCCCAGTAGTCTGTCTGCACACAATAATCAGCAGACTATTGCCCTGAAGAAAATGACGTCTAGAAGACATATTAATCATATTTGGGTTCCTAAACAGTTCTCAAGGATCTTACACATTTCTTCTTCAACATTTAAATTATTCCTAAGACTTAAATCATAAATATGACTTATACTGATTAGTTTTTAACTGTCAACTTGACACAAACTGGATTCTCCAGGGAAGAGAGAAGAACCCCAACAGAGGAACTGCCTCCTGCAGGTTTCCTGTGCGCAACTGTCTGTGCCTGTGGGGGACTGTCTTGGATAACAGTCATACAGGAGGGCCCAGCTGTGGAGAGCATCATCCCTAGGCTCTAAGAAAACAAACAATGAGCAAGCCAGAGAGCTCAAGCCAGCAAGCAGTATTCTTCCACGTCTCTGCTTCAGTTTTTGCTTTGAGTGCCTGCCCTGGCTTCCCTCAGTGTTGACCTTATCTGGAAGTGTAAGCTGAAATAAACCCTTTCCTCTCCAACTTACTTTGGGTCATGGTGGTTATCATAGCAACAGAGTGATCAAAGACAGGACTTCAATACATATAGCACCAATGCTAAAATAAAATTATGACCCGAATCAGCCATATTTTGCCTACCAAAGTACTGAGAAACCAGATGATTTCAAGTCGCTGGCTTCCAAAATTTTAATCATGTTTTCTAGATCAGTCTAGACTGCAGAAGAAGCGCTAACGCTGTAATTTGATGATGGAATATAATCTCCACACTGAAAAAAATCAAAGAATTTCATTGGTTTATAAATTCTTATCTGAAAGCAACAGAAAAGGGCTGGGTATATACAGCAGTGGTGGGGCTAGTTATACACAGGCTCCAGGGTTGATCCCAGCACCAAAAAAATAAAATAAAATAAAATAAACAAATAGAAACGAAATAAGATAATCTGGTAAAGAAATATCTGAATAAAAATTATCTCAGGCTAAAGACATAAATTAGAATAAGATTTTTTTCCAAGCATGAAATTCAAATAAATGGTCATAAATTATGCAACCCAATGCTAAAGAGACTGTCAATCTAAGGCCTTGCGAGAAATGTAAATTGAAGCAGTAGCTGAAAAAAAAAATACCAGAAACCTGCAAGTCACCTTCCTCTGACACTTTAACCAAGTTCTTCTAAAGAAAAAGCCATCTACATCAAGACAAAATAGGATGAACCCATAATACCAACAACAACAATAACATTCTTAAGACATGTATGTTGCTCAGGCTGACCCTGCACTCCTGGGTTCAGCAATCCATCTAGCTTACTTAGCCTCTGAATTAAGTGGGGTTATATATACTGTTACCAGACCCAGTCAAATTTAGGATTGATAACTATAGTCCTTCTTCAAGAAAAGAACAGTTTGGAGCATACAGGAGGTGCACAAGTATTTGACTTGAAATGTTAATAGTAAGTTTTTCTAAGAATCTGGGAACTATTTGAGTACTCACTCAGAATGTGCTCGACCTGAAATTGCCCAATGAAATTACGGTCATTTTCTGAATTTTTATTGTATTATTCAGCAGTATTTCCAATGCTAAGTAATAGATGTATTCATCAGATAAAGTTATAACTTTAAACCAAGTACCCAACCCCCCCAATACACATTCTTCCTTTGAGCACTGAGGTGGCTCACAGAACTCTCATAGACCAAAGGCATTGTCTTTAAAAATGATGTGTACTCTAAACAGAACTCCCAAATATGTTTGGGTTTAGAATGAGGGTTTTTATTCTACTACAGCACATTTAATTCTATTTTAAATTAAGTTTATCTAAGCTCAGTACTCAGGAGACAAAGGCAGATCTTCGAGTACAAGGCCAGTCTTATGTGTATAGCAAGTTCCAGGAAATCCAGGGCTACACAGAGTGACCCTGTCTCAAACCCCCTACACACACACAAACAAATTTATCTAAAATTCTACATTATAATTCATGTCCTTTGCAGTTTATTAAGCATCAAAGTAAGAATTTATGTTCAGTATTAATGACCCTTATCAATGTCCACATTAAATAAGGAGCCAGGATGGTGTTCACAGGATCATGGTCCTAAGGGCAAAGTAGGCATGGTAACTATATTAACCACAGCCTTGAGGGGAAAATTGGCTCCAGTTTGTAGCTTAAGCTCATCTTTTCAGAGCATTTTTAGGTATTTTTTCTGCGTACTAATGCTATTTTTTTTTAAATTAGTTTCTGGGAATAGTATCAGTTCTGCTTTGGACAAATTTAGTTATTATATTAATGCAATGACTTGGGATTAACAGTAAGATATATAATTAGGTGAGGTTTTTCAGTGGAGCTAGGTGCTATAGCTCAGTGGTAGAACACAAGCCTATTATGCTTGAGGCTGTGAGTTCAATCCCCACCTACAAAACTAACTAAATAAAAGTGAAAAGTCAGGGGCTGGAGAGATGAGTGGTTAAGATAGCTTGCTGTTCTTGCAGAGGAACTGATATGAGTTCTATAACAAGTACCTCAAGAGTGCCTGTAACTCTATCTCTACAGAATCCATACCTTTCCCAGCCTCTATGGACACTCAAATGCACATACCCACACACGGGCACACAGTTACACCCAGTGGATACTCAAATGCACAAACCCACACACGAACATACAATTACACCCAGTGGACACTCAAATGCACAGACCCACACACGGGCACAGTTACACCCAGTGGATACTCAAATGCACAAACCCACACACGAACATACAATTACACCCAGTGGACACTCAAATGCACAGACCCACACACGAACACACAGATACACCCAGTGGACACTCAAATGCACAAACCCACACATGAACATACAATTACACCCAGTGGACACTCAAATGCACATACCCACACACGGACATACAATTACAACCATAACTAAAACTAAAATAAGTCTTTTTTCTAAGTGCAAAATAAAATGAAGTTACGCGTTGATGTAGCTTTAGTCTTCATGGCTGAAGTAGCTATTAGTTCTTGCGGTTGAAGACTGCTATTGCAATTACCTTGATTAAGAGCTTAGTTTGGCCGCCAGAGAGGGCTGAGCAAATAAAGGCACCTGCTCCCTAGCCTGAAGACCAGAGCTCAAACCCTAGAGCCCATTGGTGGAAGATGACTGACTCCTGAAAGTTGTCCTCTGACCTCCACGTATGACTCCTCCCCCACCAATGGGGAAAAGAGCTTACTTGCCTCCAGCTTTAAAAGGAGTAAATATATCCAAAATCAGGTTTTTTTTTAAATTCAAATCTCCCCTCTTCTGTGGATTTTTGGTTTCATTTCTATATCCAAAAGACACAAGCACTCACAAGTGTCCTCAAGAATACAGGTTCTGTCTGCCTGCTTCACTTAGCACTGTCAGAAGGAGGCGGGCTTTAAGCAATTCAGGAGGAAACAAGTAAGCTATGTGCAATGGCTCCACCAGCAGAATGCTGAATGCCAGCAGAGATACTCTAAAAAGAATAGTAGGGATTGTGGTCTGTGTTTTTGTTTTGTTTTGTTGTCAAACTAACACAAGCTTGAGTCATCTAGGAGCAAGGAACCTCAACTGAGAAAACCACTCCATAAAAGTGGCCTGCGAGCAAGCCAGATCATTTTCTTGTTTAGTGACAGAAAACCCAGCCTATAGTGGGTGGGGCCATCCTTGCGCAAGTGCTTCTGGTAGTCTGAGAAGGCGAATGGAGCGAGCCACAGGGAAGCCTGTGAACAGCAGCTCTCCATGGTCGCTGCTGCAGCAGCGTGAGCTTTCAGGTCCCTGCTCTGTTTGAGTTCCTATCTTGCTTCTCTCCGTGATGAACTGTGATCTGGATGTGTAAGCCACATAAACCCTTCCCCTCCAAAGTTGGTTTTTGACAATGTTTTTGCACAGCAACAAAAGGAAAACCAGAAAAACACAGGTAGAAAAAGAAAACAAATACCTAAAGACTCTGACTCATTCAGGAAGAGAGATTTACCATTCACCGTAATTTCTCAGCTCTACCGGTGAAGCCTCCAATTCCTTAGCCTCAAGCACTTTAAGGAGGTTTGAGAAGGACTTATTCTTTCCATTAAGTGCTTTATCTAGTAATTTCTACCCACAGGCCTTTAGCCAAGCACTCATAAGCACACATAATCACGGCCAATTCTACCACCTCCTATTATATTACCTCACCAGGGAGAACTAAGCAAGGATGGGCCCAGAGCTCGCAGAAATTGGAAGAAACTAATTTTCTCTGCTAAGCTAAAAAAGCAGGGACCCTGGGGCAGCATGGGAGTCACTGCCTTTGTCTCATGGCATCTTCGACTCCACCTGTATAAAACTTACATGTGTGAGCTAAGGAATACTTTCTCTATACAGTTAATGTATTTGTGAGATACCAGGTGTTTTCCTTTCTTCTAATATTTCTAGGCTATGTGGTTTGTCTTCAAACATCTCCAAAGAGTCACAAATCTAAGCATGAAGTGGACCTGCCCAGCCCTACATGAACACTTCAAGGCTCAGCTGAGCATAGTGCTTGCTGATGGACAAAACTTTACAGAAAGAACGCAAAAATTAAGGAAAAGTGGTGATTTAGCAGTGTGTTTAAGGGGTTTAGTTGATGGCAATATTCCCTCCTATCATTTTCTAACAGTGAAAAACAAATCTTGGCCACTTTTGTCTTCGACATTCACACTGCTTCAGTACCTTAAACTAAAGTATACGACGAAGTAGCTAACTCATTAGGTCAGGCTTTCCGTGAACGTGTGTGTGTGTGTATTAGCTTTACACCGAGAATCCAGAGGCGGTCTTCTGCCTTTGCCTTCAGAAAGAGTTTAGTCACCTGTAGGCAACAACTTTAAATGGTAATGGAGAAGTCAAGGAATGAGGTAGGAAGAAAATTAAAAACCTGTCACCCTTTGCTGTTCTGCTGATGGGAATGCTAGGAAAGGCCAACACATTGAGAGTGTTGGGTTTAGGTGAGACATGGGTGGGCGGGATGGAAGGAAGAAGAATCACCAAAGCACACAGTTAAAACATGTCGAAATGATACCTTCCATCTTATATGCTAATTTAAAAGCAATAGGAATACAGGAAAGGGACTTCTAGGAAGGGTAGTGATAGGATCTATGGTACAGGGGAGATAGGGTATGATGGTAACAGTATTCAGAATGTAATCTATGAGACTGGCAGAGAGGAAACTTAATTAAATATTTAAATAAAGGGCACAAATTTCATATAGTAATCAGGATAAGTTAGACATGTGATAAGAAATTAAATGAAACTTCGGAGTTAATTATGGGATTCAATTCTACTTCCTCTTTGTGACACCAGCATTAGCTAATTATATTTCATCTACCCACATTCAAGCTATTTTCTACACTTCTGAATCTTCCAACAGCCTTCACATATCCAATTAACTGCTGTTCTAATAATTCTACTCATTGAAAGTTCCGTCCCTCCTACATCCATGTGCCACTCTCCTATCTCTGATGGCTTGCTGTCCCACTGCTCCTTGGGGAAATGCCAAGGCCCTGCACCCCCACGGAACTGTCAAGGTCATAGCTCCAGAAGATGCACAGAACCACAGAGCTCACCAGCTTAAAATCCATGAACTCACTCCACAAAGTCGCCAGGACATAGCTACAGCAACAGAAGTCGGTGCTCTATTTACAGTCCTCACTATGCACACCACACCCAACCCACACTCTTATATTGCAAACCTGTGTTATTCTTTTATAGATCTTCAGCTTTAATGTAAGTTACTCTGTTATTAGAAACCTTTAACTCCCTGGTCAATCTCATATTGCTCTTAAGAGTCAGTGTATAGCGGTCTCAAAAGTGACGTTGTCTTGCTTCTGGACAGCACAGGAACCCTTTTCTCCTGGTACAGCCAGAGCACCTTCCCGTACCACTGCACCATTATTTAAGAGTCTTGTGCTAGTACATTTCAGGTACTAAAATGAGATTACTGGGGACAAGACTGCCTTTACTTCTTTATCACAGCAATAGCAACTAACTTTGATATGGAGAGATTCCATCTGATTTGCTCAATACTAGAAATTTTATGCAAATGCCATGCCCTTCAATTATGTAAAGGAGAAACGTCAGCTTTATAGAAAAGTTGGATGCTGAGGTCAGCATACTCTTCATGGAGTTTGGCCATTTCCAGCGAAGAGGAGGGACATCTAGTGCAACTTCACACTAGCACCAGCTAAGCTCAGGCGCACACCTTTCTCCTGGATTACAGGTCTTCATTGTACAGGGAACTGTAAGTTCTGAAGGTTCAACAAGCATTCTGATGTCACAGCACAGCCTGTCCAGCCATTACTGCCACGCTTAACCATAACCACTGCCGCGGTTTGAATGGGAAGGGCCCACCAGAGGGCCCATGTATTTGAACACATGACCCCCAGCTGGTGGCCCTGTTTTCTGGAGGAAGTATGGCATGGGGGGAAAGCTTGGCCCCACTTGCTATTTCCCCTGTGCTTCCTGACTACCAGGCTGGCTTTATGCTCTGCTGCCACGCCTTCCTCTCCATGATGGACTCCATCTCTCTGAAGCCAAAATAAGCCCTTTCTCCCTAAAACTGCTTTGGCCATACAAGAAATGAGAAAATAAGGCACCACAGGACATAAACGCCACAGCTTAGTACTCTCCAATTTTCTCCCAGAACGCATTATCTGCCTTCAAGATATATGAGTCAGCCTCACTGCCTGCTGCTCAGTCGCACACTCTGAAGACATTCGCATTCTTGCTCTTCCTCCTGTAAAAGTTCTGTGGTTTGCAGCACAGGATCTTCCCCAAACATTTAACTTTTTCTGCTCTGAGAGCACGGGCTACTTCCCTAACACAGCACTGGGACCGTTGAGGGGCTTTATCCATCACTTAGTTCCACATTCGGGTCCTCTCTGAAATGCCTTTTACCAATATTTGTGCGATTTTCAATCTGAGTACAACTGGTAATCATAAAGTTGTTGTTGAGCCAGCACAACTGGTAGGAAGTTTATCCTTAAAGTTTTTACTGCTGTGCACTCTCTAACATAAACACAAAGCAGCTTGTTGTGATGATTATCTGAAACAGGCTTATCCTCTAACATTTTAATTTACCTTTTCACTTTTATATTTATCATAAAATTCCTACAAAACAATTATTAATAATTTAAATCTACAAGAAATCGTAACGAAGCAAAGTCAATCTCCTAGGCAATGATGATAAACCCCTCTTACTCAAATTTAAAGATACTCAAATGGTGCTATATGTTTTGTAGAGAGAGACGGTCACTGTGTGTGAGAGAGCATGCTCAAAGGGGTATGGCAGGAGGGTGTACATGGTGCAGAGAGAGATTACAAAGCAGGTGCTGCCTGGATTTCTGGTCACCGTGACTCCAAGGGTGAGCCCTCAGCACACACTCCTTAACCCATGCAAAATAATCATTTTATCTCACAGGGAAGGATCCACTCTCAGCCTGTTGGACTTCGACAAGATTAATTTTCACAGCTATCCTGTCCTAAGGCCTTTCTCAAGGACACTTCTGACTACACAACTTTCACTTCGTGTGTTGACTTTAAAAACATTCATACCAAGGATAAGACATGACCTTCATCCAAGTCACAGTAATTCCCCTGCCTTAGCCTTCTGAGTGTTGGTATTACAAGTGAGAGCCATGATGGCTGGCTCTGTGCTGGGCTTTTAAATGCTGATGTTCATCCCCACTGTCCTGAAATGTCTTCTCAAGCATGTCTAGTAACATCTTGGTTTACAAAGGGCACATACACAGCATTAAGTTATAAAAGAAATAGACCCGCTGTGCCCATTCCTAGCACAAGAAGCCAAAGACTTTTGTTTTTTTAATCTGTGTTTGGGAGGAAGGGCACACATGTAGACATTAAAGGACAACCTGAGGAAGTCAGTTCCCTTCCTCTACCATGCGAATATCCCAGGGCTGGAAGTTACCCACTGAGTCGTCATCTCACCAGCCTTTCAACAGGATTTCTATAAAATCCTACTAATGCGCCCTCATCTTCTCCCTGCAGAGGTAAAGACAACACCCCATGGACCCGGACCACATTACGGTTTAATGTATCCCATTTAAATAAGACTTTTATGTAAACAATTCCTGATTACCTATCTAAAGCCTCCTAGACGCTTATCTGTCTTCAGAAAATGGACATTGCTTAAAAGTTCAATTATTTCTTTTTACTTTTACAATGGCTTAGCCCTCTTTTGTGAAAATTTCACACCAATAAGCTTGCACCCTAGCACCAAATCCTAGCACCTAGCACAAAGTCAACATTCAATAACTATTATATGAAGAAATGAAAGTTAACACTAATGACAGTAACATCATCACAGAAGGTCCGGATAGTATGAAGGGGGTTCCTAGGAAAGGTGGACACGTGGTTGGTGAAGGAATAGAGGAAGTGGAAATGAGATAAGCTCCCTAGGCTGAGCATGTCCAAGGAAGAGACCCACTGGGCCACAACAGGAGCAGCTATCTAGGTGACAGGTGTGACCCGCAGAGTATAGCTATCCCTGTACCTTGGACTATCTCTCCTAGTGTTTACCCAACTCCACTCCATCTACCTTGGAGTCACCCAGCAAGATCCTGGTTGTCATTTAACGTTCATGTACAGACATAGGGAGACAACATACAAACTAAGCATCTGGGAATCCACTTGGTTTGACAGCTTTGCCTAGTTAAATGTCAAACATTCATAAGAAACCCATGTTTCCTGTGAATCTGATAACTGAGAAAAGTATCTTAATACTCTGTGCTCTCAATACTCACTGAAAATTCTACGAGTGGGATTTTAGGGAGACCTCCCCCCATGTTCGCTCTTCATCAGAGGAGTAAAGTCAGTGATCTCGCTCTCAGTTCTATATTTAACCTGCTATAACCAATGTGAGCAATTTCACAGGTTTTGTAACCTGGGAAAACTGTTTCATCTTTACAGGCCTGAAATTCTTCCCTAAAGTGGGGCTAAAAGCTAAATGATTCTGTTCCTATTGGGATCTTTGCAGAAATGTGTATACACAGATAGACAATAGGACCTGGAAAACTCCAAGTTAGCCTGACTGCCTACATAAATACCAGGTCTGTTTCACTCATCTGAGTCCAAGACTAGGAAACCCGTAACCTAAACAAACAAACAAAAAAATCAGCAAATAAAACTAGAAAAGGTTGAGACAGATAAAGAGGGGAGAAAGAAAAGACACATGGTTACAAAAGAGCCAAGCACTACAGTGTAGCTACTCATAAAAGAAAAAACTCTTCTAAGAATAAGGTGTTTCTAGGCACCTTTCCAGGATAAGGTGACCTGAACTAAAGGAGAAAAAGAAAAATGATGCTGTCCAGAAGCGGCTCTTTGTGGCCCAAAGGGGCTGACTCCTTGCAACATTAGGGAACCTTGCCTCTGTATAGCAGAGCAGCACAGGAGTCAATGAGACATAAGAGGACAACTCAGACCAGCCAGCGCTGGAATCTAGGGCAAACTGAAAGGCTGCTCCCCAAGCACAGCTTCTATGTGACTTTACGTTTCCCACGTGCATGTGTTACAGGTTTTGCATCTAGCACAATACGGAATTTTGCTCATGTATTGTCTCATTCTAAGTATTAGATGACAATACAGAATTGTGGGGGAGGAGGAAAAAATTTTCAGTACGTCTACTAAACAACGAGGACAACAACAAAACAAACAACAAACAGGCAGTTCCAAGTGCCTCTAAGCGGAGCAGCATTTGCTAGCAATGATAGGATACCCTGATTTCCCTACCTAAACCCCACTTCTGCTCCATCATCCCAGCTCAAGGACAAAGCAGGTGACAGGGGCCTCAAAGAATGAACTGGAAAAGAGTGACTCTATGCTCTAAAGAGATAGAGGGATTTAACTCAGAAGTTTGAATAAATTTTTTTTAAAAAACAGGAAGAAAGTTATTCAAAATTAACCACTAGTTTTAGTCCTATGACCAACTTACTCGTAGGCAGCATTTCAGCATTATGGCTCAAAATAAAAAAGCAAAAAATATGACCATGGTGAATTGACAGTAGGGTGATCTGCTGTCTGCCTTCACAGTGATGATTTGAATCACCTCAGAACTTCATTTAGTTTTCTACTTGTTTCCTATTTAATATTTTTATGAGAAGGAACTCTGAATAACTCATTTTATGTATCAATCAACATAAAACACACATGGTTGCTAAATTACAATGAAGAACTGAAAAGACAACATTGGGAGAGTTAGCAGAAGGCTCAAGAAACACTGAAATCTAGCAGCCCCCACCCTTGGGAAGATGGGGACAAACAAAGCCAGTGCTCTCAGCAGACCTGAGAATTCGTGGCTTCTCAATCCTCATGAAAGGAGCCAGCACCAGGGCTGGTACCAGTGTGGAAAGGCAATGAGTAGACCTCTTTTACAAGGTCTGAACCCACACGAAGTGAGGACGAATCATCTAGCTCTGCACTCTGGACTTGGAGTGTCTGGGCTGGGACCACCAATGCTTGGCATGCTGGCCCTGCCTGTGCTCTTCACTAATCTCAGCTGGGGTCACCCTCTAGAGCTGCTAAGTTTGTCAGTGGCCGATATAACAAAACCTTTGAACCCTTTTATTCTTTTAAAGTAATGTATGTTAAATGCACCCAGATAGAAATATTTTAATTATAGAAAAGAAAAATATTCATCACATTGTTATTCACATAAGACAAAATCAAAGTCCCTTTGTAAAGTCATAGGTGCATGACTGCTCATTCAGTTCTTTCGAGTGAATTCTTTCTTTCCACTAGTCCATATCTGCCTTGGACTTTCATGAGAGTGTTGTGCTCTGGCAGGTAAGATAGCTGGGCACTGAGACTGTTTCACATCCAGCCAGGCCACGTTTCCTTTTCAATATAAAAATTCTGCTAAAGATTTTGATCATACTTCACCAAACTTCATGGGTTTATTATTTGTTATGCTAGAAACCTGAACAAGCAGGATCTTAAGAAATAAGCTTCCAAGTTTACCTGCCAAAGCCTACAACATCGTGACGGACCTCCACTTAGAAACACCACCTTGCTAACTGAAGTTGGTGACTGGAAAACAGCACAGTCACAGATGTCAACTGGAGAAGAGCAGATAGAATGACCACAGCCAAGGCCTATGATAAGCATGCTTCACCCCAATACTGTTTCAGGTTTCTAAGACACAGGATAATTAGAGCAACAATCATACCTAAATATACATGATTTGACTTTATAAACCTTAAAATGTTTATTGATTTTGATTAGTAAAAAAAATTTCTGAATAACACAAGATTAACTGGAAACTTTGTATAGTTATTAAGGAAGTTTTCAGGTAGACAAATGTCTAGTATTGTTGAAAGATGTCTCTTCAAGATAGTATGTACCTAGATTAATTTGCATATTTTTGAAATTTAATATAAATGCAGAATACTAAAGTCAACTACAGTTAGTACCAGGACTGCACAAAAATAGGCTTGAAAACTATTAATGAAATACAAGCATGAGTCCTTGAGGAATGCTAGGTTAACTATTTCATACGGTTCAAAAAGAAAAAGCATATTGCCTGTGACCAGTGACTGTTTCTAGCTCCCTAAGTAGCCACTGGCTCTCTAATATTAACACCCAAGAGGACACCCCAGTTCAAGCCTGACTGAACTGCACAGGCAGAGCCTCCGACTGCAGCCCTCCCTACAGAAGATAAAATGGCAGACCAGCCAAACTCGGGGTGCTCGTGCCGGGGTTTCAATGGCAGAGATACTGACACAAAAGACGTCTCCAGAGCAGACAGCTGTTTTTGTTTCACACTTTCTTATTTTAGGGCACAGTTTGGGGGAAGGAGATACAATGCTGCTTTACAAAGGACATAGTAGTCCCTTGTTTGAGCTACCAACCTCTGAGCCACCAGGGAAAAATGTCAGTCATCCATTTGTTAAAATTAAAATTTCCTTCTGCGGCTTACAATATGCAAGGCACATTTTAAGTAGCTGTGGATAAGGAGAAGCAACAATCACAAAGGAAGCTCTTGCGAGGCGAGCCGGAGCTCAGCCCTCCCTTATCGTGGAGCCTCCATCTGTCACCATGCACTGTCACATTGTTTCCACATGCTCCGGCCCCTGAATCCCAGACAGAAGCACTCCATCAGCACCACACTCCACACATGTGCTCCGCAAAAACCTTAATTCTGCAAAACCTACAAATGCCGCCGGCGGGACTCATTCCTTAAAAAAGAACAAACCTTGAACCCGCTGTGGCCATGGGTGTATTTCAGTAAGAACACCGGTGAAATTCGCCGTAGAAGCCATTACAAGATGACTGTCTATTTGCCACATTCAAAGATCACAGTACACTTTCACAAGCAGGAGATACTTTTAAACATTACAGGATAATTCCAACATGTAATGCTAAGGCTGTCTGAAAACAATATAAGACGGGGTGTAAGCGTTTCAGGGGGTGTCTTACCGAAGAGCTTAGGGCTTCCTTTCCTTGACCACAGAGAAATGATATTCACACCAAATGCCGTACAAACTGGATATGCAGCGCCAGGCTACTTACCCTAGGAGAGCTGATTTCCTTGTGGTTACAAGTCACAAATGGCTGGAGCACAACTGCCCTCATTTGTTCTTCCGGTGAAGCCAGCCGGAGTCTCCCAATGCCCAGTGCACTGCAGATACTCTCACACTGCACAGGCTCCCTTGCTAACCCCACATTCTCAGCCCAGCAAGGATAATCACATTCCGGCAGCGGGGAGTGAACAGATGGTGGATTCCATGGTAACCAGCCCTCCTAAGGCGATTGGTAGAAGGATGTGACTCAGGCCTACTGGGTAACAATCGCGGTCTTTGTGCTCCAGCCCTGCCAAGCCTAAGTGAGGAAGCCTGCACAGCCACTCACAGGGCTTGCTCAGCAGGTGTTTGGCTATTTAAACCAGGCAGTACAGACCAACTAAAAGCTTTCTGCAAACTGACCCTTGCCAGGACAAAGTCCTAATGTTTCAGATAGGCTGCACTGCTCATTCAGGAAGAAAGGTCACAGAAACTTAGTTGTACAAACAGAAAACTTGAAAGTTCACTTGCAAAATCAAGACAATGCATTGCAGAAAACGAAGATACATCAGCAAGTCATTTTCTAATCTATAATCCCCCTCAGAACTGAAAAACTGGTTTTATATTTTCAAGGGTTTTTAAGACAAATACATTTAAATACAGAAAATACCTTAATTTGGAAATAAAGTCAAGTTTTCAAAATCAATTCTTTAAGAAGAAAACCATGATTTATTTTTTGTTACTTATTGAATGGGAGGAAAGGCAATGGAGATTTTAAATCTAAGTATACCAGTCTTACTCATTTATGATAAGCTCGAAAGGTCTCGGGTTTGCTCTGGGTGGCTTTAGGCTGGTTCTGCAGTCCTGAAGATTACGTGCTGACTCAGCAAGAAAACTGCCCTGTGTTGTTCACTAATGAGTGAGAATAATCCTTGGAAGATCATAGTGGCTGAAAAACATACCACACCAAACACACACTGGGATAACTCACACCCACAGGCACTCAGAACTGCATAAGAAGTAAACTTTTTAAAAGGACAAGCTAGAAAGAAAAGTTAGGGCAAGCCAGAGAAGACAATGAAGTACTTATACTGCAACCACGTCGTGGGTTTAACTGTCTCCTTTATCACCATTCTGTACCAGAAATCTCAGAGCTCTTTTCCTGGCATTAAAAAGATATATAATACAAATATTAAAAGGAAAACTATAAGCATTACTTGTGGCTGGAATAAATTCAGCCCTGTAAAAAATAGTCAAGTACAGTGTTGTTTAAGGTGTCAGAAGTTTAGTTTCAGAAAGAAAAAAAAAACCACAAGTATTAATACCTTCTGAAAAGCAAAATCCATCAGAATTTCAGTAAGACTTGGTTTACAAACAATGACTATGAAAAGAGTAGAAATGTAGCAATAATATTGTCAAGAAATGGGGATGAACTATTTGGGCAGAAACAGCATAAACACTTACTACAAGAAATCATTTAAATAATACAAGATGCCAAAAGATACATAGATCCACACCAAAGATCCCAAGCAAAAGAAATGGTCATTTAGTAAAGCGTCAATACACCCAGAAAAGTTTATTTATGTAAACTTCACGTATAATATAATGCATTTGATCATATAAATCCCACTGTCTGTTCTTATATCCTCTTCCTTATTTGAACTTTAAAGATGAAAATATCAAGGGAAATTTTATGCGAGAGAATGGTTAAAATCACTGACCATTCCAAGCTTTTAAAACCCATTATAAATAAATACACGCACGGTGCCCAAACCTATTGCTCTGAGACAAACCCCGCGAACTGCAGACTCTTATTCCGCATCTATCGACTGTCTTTTACATGTGGGGAAGCAACTCACACACAATGCTCCCCAATCCACTAAGCTCAGTATTCTCTTGTCACCTTCTGTGGTTATGGAAATGGCGACAGACTGACACTGTGCCTCTCTTTGCAGCTCCTCAGCAGCTTGGATGGAGGTGATGTTTACCCCTGGCCAGAGTTATCTGTATACATCTTCCCTGCACCTGGGGCCTTCATGTCAGGGGCTATGCTATTTGAAACTCTGGGTTCCTAGTGCCAAGGGCCTTACATAGTGGACACTAAACAAGTATGTTGCATGGGAAAAAAATGCTCTATATAAATTTTCAATCTACTGCAAACCTAGAGGTTAACCTACAAATCCAAATAACAATGTTCATACCTTTTATATGAACTATATATTGCTTTTGGGCACAGTGATAACACATTAAAAAACAAACAACACAGAAAATCCTGGTGAAGAGCATGTGGTAAACCGAGGCTGTTCTAAAATCACAACTGGGGAGGTAGGGAAATGGCAGACAGTCAACCAGGGCCCAGAATCCTTAAATAACACTCACTTCCAAGGACCTGTTTCCTCCAACTAGTCCTGACTTTCCAATATTCCATGCAGGTTAGGATCCTCAAGATTCAGCCTCTCATCTCTGAACATTATGACCTTCAGGGCATGGACTTTGGGGGAACACTTCCTAAGAAGCCTTAACAAGAATCATGCACCGCAAAACACATGTGGCAAAAGCAAAGCATGTATGATGTCTTATTAGGTAATGGGGCACGATTTATTCAGTTGTCAGCATGTGCTGTATGCCATGATAAATATGGCACAACTGATTAAACCTCAGGTAAGATATCATTCTTATCTTCCTATTTCCAAGCATGGAGACTGAGCTGCAGATTTGTTCTGAATTTTACGACTGAAATTTAAGCCTGATTTTTTTTTTTAAAGAACAAAGCTTGGATATAAGTCGCTATGCTATACCAGCTCATATATGTATGGGGAAATCCTCACTCAGTCACGTACTTTTAATGAAGAGGATGGCTTACTTAGGGATCTTGGATAGCTTTTCTATTGCTGTGATAAAATATCATGTCTATGGTGGTTTGAGTAAGAATGGCCCACATAGGCTCATATATTGGAATGCTGAGTCACCAAGGAGTGGCACTATTTGAAAAAAATTAGAAGGACTAGGAGGTGTGGACTTGTTCGAGGAAGTGTGTCACTGGGGGTAAGCATTGAGGTTCAAAGGCTTGTGTCAGACTCAGACATTCTCTTTGTCTCTCTCTCTCTCTCTCTGCTAGGTGCTAGGGGATCAGCATGCAGCTCTCAGCTACTTCAGCACCATCCTGCAGCCACGCTGTCTGCAATGACAATAATGGACTAAACCTCTGAAACTGTAAGCAAGCCCCCCAAGTCAAATACTTTCTTTTATCAGAGCTGCCTTGGCCACGGTGTCTCTTCACAAAAGCAGAGCAGTGACAATAACCAAAAGCAACTTTGGGCAGAGATGGTTTGTTTCATCTTACAGTTTGTAGTTAGTCCATTATCCAGGCACGTTAGAGCAGAGCAGGAACCCGGGGACAGGATCTGATGCAGAATTCACTGAGGAGTGTTGCTCAGGGGCTTTCCCTTCATGGCTTGCTCAGCCTGCTTTCTTGTACCATTCTAGACTACCCAGCCAGGGGCCATGCCACTTCTGGGGGACAGGCCCTCCCATATCAACCATTAATGCACCATAGGCCAATTCAGTGGGGGGCATGTTCTCAGTTGAGGTTCCCTCTTTCAAAGTGATACTAGCTTGTATTAAGTTGACATAAAAAATGGTCAGAACAGTTGACTCCTTGTCAACTTGAAACATTGTTAACATTACTGTTAAAGCATACCCTTTCCAAAAATTCTTGTTCCTCCCCTATAATCTCATACTAATACTGATATCAAGTAAAAAAAAAAAAAGATCAGTTTTGAAAGCCCATAGTATTTAAAATCTCCAGCGCTTTTAAAGTTCAGGCTCTTTGTTAAGTATCCAAATTCTCATAACTATAGGTTCATATAAAATAAAAAACAAGTTGAATACTTTCTTATTCCAAGAGGGAAGAACCAGAAAACAGTTACATTCGCATTCTAGTAAAAATCCATCAGTATACAGCTCATTTGTCAGATTTCTGTGACTGGTGATCTTCTTAGCTCCAAAGGACCTGCACAGCACACACTACCTCACAGGCTCAGGCTGGCTCCAGTCCACGGCTCCAGAGGGATTGCCGCAGCACACACTACCTCAAAGGCTCAGATTGGTTCCATGACTGCTGTTGTCCTTGCTGTTCATCCATGTTACAGATATCTCCAAAGTTCTAGCGTCTCTTCAACTTGGCTGCACCTTCATCCATAGCTTTTTCAAGGTTCACTTGAGGGACTCTGCCCATGCCACATTTTGCCAAGCCTCAACTTTTCTCCATGGCACCTTCGATCCTGGGGCTTCTACTGCAACCGAGGTTGTACCTTCAGTAATGGCCTCATCTGACCTGTCTTCAGGGACTCCAGCCCTAACTCACAGTGTCAAACCTCAGTTGTCTCCACGACTCCTTCATGACCACCTGGGTAACATTACCCGCCAGCATGTGATAAATGCTGGCCACAACTTCTGTATCCTGTCCCTGAGGAAATATTCCCAGATTTATGATCTTCAGTGATGCTGGTCTCTTCTTAATCACCACTGATTTCTCAGCTCCTTCTGACCAGTGTCAATTGTACCAGTAAAGGAAAGGTTTGACTTCAGCGGTTCTCCATTAAAATATCACACAAGCAGCGATACTGACTGTCTGCTTCCCTCTAAAACTTCACAAATAGCGCCTCCATCGTCTACATTTCTTTCACTCTTTGTCTTCCAAGCACCCACAGAACGGCCCACTGAGCTCTCAACACTCAACAGCTTTTCCAGCCTAAAGTTCAAAGGCCACCACAATCCTCCCAAAATCTCAAGGTCGGCTGTGTCAGAGCAATACCCTTTGATGTGGCACCAATTTATTACTTGGCTTTTCTATTGCTGTGGTAAAACATCCTGACCAAAGGCAACTAGGGGAAGAATGGTTTTATTCCATGACAGCTTGCTGTTCATCATCCAGGTAAGTCTGGGCAAGAACGTGGGACAGAAACCTGGAGGAAGGAAATGACAAAGGCCATGGAGGCGTGCTGCTTGCTGACTTGCTCTTCATGGCTTGCTCAGACTACTCTCTTTACACAATCCAGGACCATCCCCACAGGATGACTTGAACTTCTGACCTTCCTGCAGTCACATCTTGTTTGCTGGAGTTACAAGCATGTGCCAATATCCTGCATTTGTGAGATCCTAGGGCTTAAGGCATGAAAGCCAAGTTCTCCATCAACTGAACTGCATCCTCACACCTCTAATTTGGTGTCTGAACAGAGGGCAATGTTTGAAAGAAAAGACTCCCTCTTGCACACATATACATATACAGATACATATACATATACATATACATATACATATACATATACATATACATATACAGATACTCCATTCCTCTTTCTGCTTCAGGACCAAAAACCAAATTGTTATTGCTAAAAATAGCATCATCTTGGTTTAATTCTCACAGTTAAAGCGGCATGTCCAGAAACAGTATAACTGTGCTTACACACAGCCTGATTTATGTGTTCACCCAGGAAACCCCAATGCACACTTATTCATATGTAATTTCACAAACACAAATACTGAAGCTGTCTCACATTAGTAGGGACACACACTTTCTGAAGTAAGTTAGAAGATCAACTGCTCCTAACTAAAGATAGAATTAGTTAATTATTATGTTTTTCGCCCAAGGAGAACACTTTTAGTTTGTACCATGTCATTTAATCAATTATGGAGGACAAGCATTGACCAGAAGTGCTGTGTTAACTTGTTCACAGACCACAGCCTGACAGGCTCTCAAAAGTGGTCTGTCAGCATCATGGCAGAGCGTGCTAGAAGATCTTTAAAATACAAATTCAATTTGTTTAGCAGACTTCGAGCAGCTTCAATGCTCTGTGTTTCTGTATTGCTTTCCTAAGTATGTATGTCCTACAGGTCCGTGGCAGAGAGTAAATCCAGGGCCTGTTCATGCTAAAAGCACTCTACTCTACCCTATCCGATGTCCCAGTCCTATGTATATCCCACGCAGCACCTTGTCTCTTTCATATATGTTACAGGGCCCACTGACACAAAGATACTTACAACTGAGTAGAATCTGAGCAACAGTATCGTGTCCTCCCGTTTCTAATGCCTGGATATGGATCTATCAATTTTATTAAGCTTTTCCAAAAGGTGTTCTTCTGTTTCTTTTATTTTCACTATTGTGTAGTTTTAATTTTCACATTTACCACTGTTTTCTTTCTAGGTAGAGTTATTTGGTTTCTCTAAGTTTATTACATAGGTTCTTGTACTTTAGACTTTAGACTTTTCCAATGTATTTTCTAATACAGGTATATTAGCTTATAGGCTTGAAGACAGCTCTAGATTATGCTTCTGAAATCGTTTTCATTTTGAAATGTAGAAATTTTATTGCCATTGTGTGTGTGTGCACGTACACACCATGGCACAGATGTAGAGGTCAGAAAACAACTTGTCAGGAGTTTATGTTGTCCTTCCACTTGGTCCCAGGGATAAAACATGTGTACTCAGGCTGACAGCAGGTGCCTTTATCTGCCTAGCCCTTTATCTGGGACCATTTTTTTGTTTGGTTTGTATTGTTTTAATGATAAGAAGGTTTTCCAACAGTTATTACTTCATCATGGTCAGAACCACATCCTTTACATGGAACTGTTTGTCTTAATACTTACTTGAAGATTTTACTGAGAAAAATCTATAAAATTTTTTAAATGAAGACAAGTGAGTCTTGCTGTATATTGGTTGTGTATAGGCTGTGGAACACATCAAATAGTGCAGTAAGGAACTGTTTGGACAGATGGCTACATCAATACTTTCCTTTAGTCCCGTAGTAGGGACCATAACCTAAAACCCCATAATCTTTCACTGGAGATATTTACAGAAATATTCTTGTTTTGTTTTTTTTTTTTAAAGACAGTTTGCTTCCATCCATCAATATGAAGTCAATTTGTTTCATTCTCTTTCAGAAAGCTAAAATGCAACAAGGGCCCACTTAATTAGTAAAAACAGCTGCTCCAAATGACTGACAAATCTCACATGCCTGTGTTGTCCTGAGAGCCCTATACTAGGTAAAATAATATGAAATAGAGAACACGGTCTATACTTGAAATAATTTAAGTAAAATCACAATCTAAATTGAATCTAAATTGATTCTGGCAATGTCAAATGACAGAACCCTCAGTCAAAATAGCAGAAGTGCCACTGAAATCTAGGGTCAAAGGTTAGCGTTTTTATAGTTGGTGACAATCTAGAGGACAAGAGGCTTTCTTTTATTGAAACTGAATTATTGAGAGGTGCCCAAGTCACTACTAACCTAGATAAACTTTGGTCAAAGCCTCTTGGGTTTGTGTCTACAGGCACCAGTGTTTTCGTAACATGCTCTAAGTTCACCTTACACATGCATCTAGTTTTCCATCCACAAAGACACAGACAGCAGGAGAATCAGCCTTGGTTACCGCCTGACTCAGTTTTCCTCCAAGGACCTGTCTGTATATGCTCTCTCTGTATTTCACTCTGCTGTTTTACTTTGGAGAGGGCAGAGGGTGGGTACAACAAGAAGTATCAGTTTAAGAAGAAGTAAGATTACAACTTCAAATGTTTAAAATCTGAATACAGTAGCTATTCTTCAAATCGAAGGTCAGCTACTATTATTATCCTAAAATCAAGAATTTATGTGCAATGGGGTTCTGCCCTAAGGTAGCTGGCATGGTAGTCTTACACACCAGTATTCTTCGCAAAGTTATTCAGAAGCTAAAATAGCAACACAGAACGTATTACAAATCAAGGTACCTGCCCCGTGACACAGCCTCAGAAAGCAACTGACACCGCAACTTCCAGAGAAATCTTAGTAGCTTGAAAAATAATATGACAGGAGTAAGGATTGTCACACAAAATCCATACCTGCTGCAGTCCTGGCTTTGCGGGACAGCGGCAACACAGAGGAGCCTCGGAGCTTGTCCAGCAGGCGATGCCAGGCAGGCTGCAGGCACACTCTTCTTCCTCTTTCTTGCCAGCAAAAGTTTGTCTTTTAAAAATGCTTTTTGTCTGAACAAACACATTCACCTAAGTTAGTTTTGTTTTGTGTTTGGTTAGTTGGCTAAGTGTAAGAGAATATAAGATTACTAAAGAAAAATACTGAGAAAATCTGGTCCAGTGAACTAGACTTCAGACTCTGATAAGTCATACGTGATTTCCCAAAAGCCTTGAAGAAGGAGAAAATAATAATGATGATGATGGTGCTGATGATAATAATAATAAAAATAATAATAATAATTGACTCCAGTCTTTTGAACTCACTTCTATGGATGCTGGGGAACACGGCTATACTATGACCCACAGGGAAAACTGCCGCTCCTTCAGACATATCTTGGGTCATGAAAACAAGAAAAAACATAAATAAAAAAAGAAAAAGAAAGAAAGCCGCAGCATAGAACTTTCTGATGAAGATTCACAACAACTTTCAGTCACAGTAGAAATGTTTATGATCAGTTAACCCTGAATGAAGCCACAAACCAGCAACTCGATCTATACACTCAGGAAATTCTGTTGCTGTATCCTGAGATGGTTTTGAAACTGTGGTCATAAGACGGCAGTACTCACCATATCCCATAAAAGATTCCTTTCAAGTAACAGCCAGCAGCACCTTGTTTCTCTTCCAATTGACGTTTTTCTTGCCTCTTGAGGAGAGGGAATTGCATTGGTCATTTGGAGGCAGAATGTTTATCCATCTGTAGTTAGACAGCAGGCATGTGTCTTGTGCTGGATATGGCAAATACATAAATAACAGGAACTACAGTGCTGTTTCATAACTGTCCTAGTTGTGAGGACACCCCAAGATTGTATTTCAAAACCCCAAGAAAGGATTTCACCATGTGATCAGAGGGAGAGATGTGGGTAGGATAGGAAGGGTGATGCTGGCTAGTTGCATGTGATTTAACTACAGCAAACCATTAGGTTCAGAACAAGCTTTTTTTAAAAAACAGGTCTTAGGCTGTGGGCACAGCTCTGTGGTACAGAGCTTGTTTAGACTGTCCTAGGCCCTAGGTTTGATCTCCAACACACACACACACACACACACACACACACACACACACACACACACATACACACACACACACACACACACCAAAGCTCTCAAGGACCACTAGGAACTTTTCATAGCCCCCACAAAGAGCTAAGAGAAGGAATAACTAATTCTGAGCTATGTGACTGTGTTCCCCAAAGAAGGAACATCTTTCAGGTCTTTTTCAGAAACAAGTATGCAGATCACATTGCTATACAAGTAACTTTTTGCTTGGACACATGAGGATTTCAATTAAAGATGCTACTCCTATTACGTATAAAGATAAGATTATTGGCTAAAATGAATGTTTTGGTTACAACACAGGCTTCTTAGACTGCCCAAAGAGAATACAGCCACATGTCTACTCAACTTTCACATAACCATCTAGCTCTAACTCCCTTTCTTTGTTTTGATGTTATAGTCAGACTCAGACTACAATATCTAGACTCAGCTCAGCTTCATAATCCTTTCAACAAACTACTGCATTGCTGAAAGAGAATTGAGATAAAAATTATGCACTACCTTTGAATTCTTGAGGGATTTTGAGGAGTACAGCAAAATAAACACTTAAAATAACTTATGAACCAGCAAGTGGAAGCATAGAAGAGACTAGCTGGAGAAATACAACTGAAAATTAGTTGGGGCCTTCTAGAAATTCTCCTGTTGTAGTAAGGTATGGTAGACACTGCACATTAACATCAGGGAGACGAGCTCAGTGCACTTCATGGTTCTCACACTTGCTCACTGCAAGTGTCAATGACACAGGATATAGAGTTTAACGAGATGTATTTATTGTTACTGTACATGTGTACAAATGTGGGGGCATACATGTGTGCACGCCACTCAGCATGTGTCAAAGAACAACTCTGTGGAGCTGGTCCTATGCATCTGTCTTCACCTGGGTGACAGGAATAGAGTCAGGTTGGCAGGTTCCTGTTACTCCACTTAGCCACCTTTCATAAGCCTCCCCTCATCCGGAGTCATATTTCCCAGAGGTGGTAATTTTGAGAGCTAGTAACGTAGCTGTGATGATCATGCAAACACTGTTAAAATTATGAACTTTCCTAGTTGTCCTCTGTGACATGAATGGCACTACAGCAAGTCCACCTCAGGGCCTGAGGCTTCCCAAACTTCACCCACTGGAGCCCCTGAGCTCACCCAGGTTAAACGGTGGCTGCAGTGCAGGAAGTACTGGCAGTGTGCTCAGGCAGGCATCTATGAGATGTCAGCGTCTCTGGATCCCTCTCTGTAGCTGAGGTGGATGGCAGGAAGCTTTAAAATGACCACATGCCAGTTTCCTGTGGCTGAACTCAAATTGTCTTGCTTTGCTGCTATGTTCATAGATCTCAATAAGTATACTGGCCCTTGGCTGGTTGATTTGTTGGTTGATTGGTTTGATTGGTTGGTGGTTGGTTGGCTGATTGGTTTGTGGTTGGTTTGGTTTGGTTGCTGGTTGGTTAGTTGGTTAAAGATAGGTCTCACTTTGAAATCCTGGCTAGTCTGGACCTGGCTGACCTTGAACTCACAGAGTTCTGCCTGCCTCAGCCTCTGGAGAGCTGGGATTAAAGGCATGTGTCGCCAGGGCCCTTGGGTTTTGTTGTTGTTGTTGTTGTTTGTTAACCTACTTTTCAACGCTTTAGTAGTATGGGAAACAAAAAAGAGAGAAAGAGACAGAGAGTATGAATAAAAATTTATTTGAAATATCTCATAATAGTTTAAAGTGTAGAACTTCACAGAGAATAAATTTCTACATTATAGCCAGGTGGTGGTGGGCACACACCTTTAATCCCAGCACTTGAGAGGCAGAGGCAGATGGATGTAGGTGGATCTCTGTGAGTTTGAGGACAGCCTGGTCTATATAGTGAGTTCCAGGACAGTCAGGGCTACAAAGGGAAACCCTGTCTTAAAAATAAAAAATCCTACATTGTAGATGTTTCACAAATGTCTACCAGTGACTGGGCCTTTCCATTATCCGGGTACTATGTGGACACAGATGTGGAAAATGTTGCCCTGAGTAAAATTCCTGCATGAGTGTGTGCCTGTTTCCACATTCACAGCTCAGAGCTTGCCATTTTAGACTTCATAAAAGAAGATATAACTCTAATCAAAGCAATTATGACCTATCTAATCACATAAGTTTAAATTCCACAGTGGTTTAGGGCCCAAAATTTCAATCAGTTTGTTCCAGTGCTACAATTGTTAACCCCCAAAGTTAGGGAGGGGGCTAAATACAAAACTTCATGCAAGGAGAAACTCAGAAGCAGCATCAAAGTCCATGTCCTCACACAAAGAGCACTGTCATCAGCTACAGCTGCTGAACTCGACTGGCAGATACCCCTGTAAGCACTCTCACCGGTGAGGCTTTCTCAGACTCATTTACAGTGAGGGACACAGCCCACCCACAGACAGCTCCTGACCAGACACTCACGGTTCTGTTTTTCTTGTTATACTTTCTGTTTAGGCCTGACAAACTGCTTTCTACATCATGAGGTCCTCTTCATAACTCAATTCCTCAACCCTTCCTGTTTAAATCTCCTTGTAAATTTTAAGTTTCACACCTAGGCCAGGGACCAGGAGCACCTTACAGCATCTTGAAACCCAGTATCCACTAAATGAGTTGTCTCCATCTTAATCAGCTGGCTTGCTGTGAGAAAAATGGGAAGAGACCTGGTACTTCCTCAAGGTCGTTTCGACTCAGAAATAACTTTAGTTAAGGCTTAAGGTCTGCTTGAACTTCCTCTGTGGTAGTGAGCTACCCCTGGAAGGCCAGTCACTAGCAGCAAGCAGCACAAAGCCTAGGGTATTGAAAACATTTCAAACTGACTTCCTTTTCCCCCAAAATCTATTTCCTCCTTTTCCCTATCTCCTATATATGTTATATTGGGATTTGGAGAAAAATTGTAACTGCTTTGGAAAATAAAGAAATAAAAACTTACTTTTTTTTTCTAGACATGAAACAAGTATTTCAGTTCCTTATTAAAATATTGGACAGCTTCAAAATTACAAGTTACAAATATTTTAATTTCATTTTTGACAGCTTCATATAAGCATGCAGTATCTTATGAACATATCCCTCCCCTTCCTCCTCCACCTAGCCTCTCTCTACTTCCTTGGCTTGTGTGTGTGTGCACCTCTTGTGTTCACAATTATATCAGCACATCCTATCAAGACAGTGTTTCATATGATGCTCCCCCATCCTTAGGCTCCTAAAATCCCTGAATTTTAGCGGGGATGATAGCGATGTTCTGTTAGGGATAAGCATTCAACACTCATTCATTCTCAACGTTCCAACCAGTTATGAGTCTCTGTACTGTTACCCACTAAAAATGGCAATGCTTTTAAAAATACATATTGAGTACATTTATTTTCTTTAATTTTACTGGAAAAGACCATTACTTCTGGCTTACAAATTCTAGGCAGTTCATTTAAAACTGTGTGAGTACCGACACATGATACCTGTCTTTACAAACAGAGTAAATGACTATTTTCTCTGGGGACTGGACTGTTCTGCCTCTGGGAAGGAAGGAATACTTGGAATACAGCTCATGTGACTAAGGAACTGAAGTGAGTACTATCTTACTTAACTGAGATTTAATATTTTGAATCAGTCAGGTTGTGGTGGTGGTGGTGGCGGCAACAGCGCACACCTTTAATCCCAGGCAGAGGAAGATGGATCTCTGTGAACTCAAGACCAGCGTGGTCTACAGAGCAAGTTCCAGGACAGCCAGGGATACACAGAAAAACAAGAAACAAAAAAGAATTTTAATCAGCACCTGACTAGTGAATAAGAATGACTTGTCTAATGGCAAGATCTGTCTTTTTTTAAACTTTTTAATGTGAAACACTTAACATACTGGAAGGATGCTACAGAGACAGTCTGGAGAAATTCACTCTGTTTTCTCTTATGATTATATTGTCTATAACTATAGTATACTATCAATATCAAAACTAGTCACTGGCAGGCTGGAGAAATGGCTCAGCAGTTAAGAGCACTGACTGCTCTTGCAGAGGACCTGGGTTCAATTCCCAGCACCCA
>LOEQ01008000.1:0-30553 GCA_001685075.1 Bramus lutescens
CACACCAACTAAATGTTTTTCCTTTATAAGAGTTGCTGTGGTCATGTCTCTTCACAGCAATAGAAAACCAAACTAATACAAACACAAACAGTAGACTATTAGGGTAAGTGTAGCCATGACTCTAACATGGCCCTAGAGCAAAATTAGCTTATAGTCCAAGTTAATTACCAGCATCACATGGAGTCTATCACAGAGCCCTTGGAGCCTCCTCTTATAGCTACATCTCGAATGGTGGAAAGTGGTGCTCTGATCCTGTGGGCTACCTGGCTGGATAGCTTCAGAGAAAGCATCCTTAACTCCTTAAAATGTGGTACTCACATGGCCTGCATCTCTATCAAGTGATAGAAACCCCAAAGATTCCTGCTTATGCTCTTTGCAGCATGTAAGAAGCACAGAGAGCCCGTGGATATTATACTGCTCTTCTATGTTTCTTTGGTAACAAAAATTATATTTAACTCCACTGCTAGATAACTGATTTAAAAAAAGAAAAGAAAAACTGCATGGAATGTACACAATCCTTTAGCTAGACTCCTAAAGCCTTCCCGTCTTTAGTGCATCATTTCACCAACCTTCTCTCTGTTTCCTTAGAGGGATTCTGCTCAGTTTCCCAAGAATCATTTGGTTCAACTTTGAGTTGAGAATCTCTGGCCATTTCTTGGCTCTCTGAGACTATCACAACCAGCACCATCATTATATTAACTTGGGTTTTCTATATTTAATATAAGAACATATGAAAAGAAAAGGTAAAAGAAATTACTTTAAAGTATTTGCTCTCAGACCTTAAGGAATGTAGCATGAGTGGCAGACACAGTCCTTGTTTTGTGATCATCTTTCTCTTTTACCATCTTGGCATATTTGACAGAATTCCACTTGGCTGGGATTCTTTGATTAATAAAATCTTAATTTAATTTCTGCTGTATTTTGGCCCTCAATATCCAAGATGTGTCTCTTAAGTTCAGAGGTCAGAAGTGCCACTGATGGTACTTCTCTATGGAAAGCATTCCTGACTTTAATACCAAAACACCAAAATCAATATAAATCATGCAATATTACATGGCTGCTATTGTCCATTTGACAGGGTCTTGAATTACCCAGGAGACAAATTTCTGAGCTTATCTACAATGAAGTTTGTAGACTGGGCTAATTGAATTAGGAAAGTCTACTCTAAATAGGGCAGCATTATTCTATCTACTAGGCCCTCGGGAAAAGGAGATGAAAAAGGAGAAAGCATCATATGCACCACCATTCATCTCTCTCTGCTTCATGCTGTGAATGCAAGGTGACTAGCTTCCTACAGCTTCTCATACTGTGGCTTTATCACAGTGATGGACTGGATGGTTTTCTCTTGAACTGTAAGCCAAAATGAACTCTTTATCCTTTAAGCTGCTTCTTATAGGTATTTTGTTACAGCTCAAGGAATGTAATGAATACACTAACTGTGCTGGGTGGTCTTATATCAACTTCATACAAGCTAGAGTAATCTGGGGAGCAGATTGGCCTGTGAGCAAGACCATAGGCATTTTCTTGGTTGACAATAGATTTGGAATGACCAGCTCATTGTGGGTAGTGCCACCCCTGGGTTGGCAGGCCGAGCAAGTCATGGGAAGAAAGCCAATAACCAACAATCCTCCATGCCCTCTGCATCAGTTTCTGTCTCCAGTTCCTGTCCTGTTTGAGTGCCTGCCTTGAGTTCCCTCAGTGATAGATTGTAAAGGGACCAGTGTACTGCAGGGTGCTCTCCTCTGAACTCTGGATTAAGCACAGACCACACCCAAGCACCAATTTTCAAGCGTAAGTCGAACACAAAGAGGTCCTTTATTAAGAAATGGAAAGAAATAAAGTGTCTGAATCTAAATCAGGCAGAAACAGCAACAAACAGCTTTGCAAGTATTAATTTTAAGAGGGGGCAGGGAGTCTGTGTTAGAATGAGCTAGGACATGTCGGTAATTTGTGATTGGGTATTTTAAGTTGGTCAAAGTAAAAAATTTTGATTGCTGAACCTTGATGCTCTGATAGTTTGATGTTGGTAATCAGCCTCAGGAATGAACCAAACACAATGAAGCGGTCAAATAAGGGAATAGACATCTATTGTAATTAATCTAACGGTTTAGCAAAGGAGAGGGAAGAGCAAGACCTTCTGGCACTGTGTCTGCCATGCTCTAGCCCGAGTTTGTCATGCTTGGGCCTCCCAGAGCCCCTCAGATTGTGTTGTGGAAGTGTAAGTTAGATAAACCCTTTCCTCCTCAAGCTGCTTATGAGCATGGTGTTTTATCACACAAGCAAACCCACTACAGGCTCCTTATATTTTGCCCCTGGCAAATGTCTTCCACCTAAGACTTTATCCAGTGAATGCTACACCACCAGGCTGTCTTTAACACCGGCTTCATGACTGAGGGGCGTAGGGGCTGCAGGCTGCACACTCGCCTATGGCAGGAGTTAGAGACAGGTGGAAAGCTAACTTAGTTTCTTCAGTGTGTATGTGTGTGTGGGGGGGGAGATGTTGTCTTTTATTGATTCTGTGGTTCCAATGTGTTCTGCCAAATCCATGTGTTGAAAAGTTACTTTTCCACACAACAGTGGTCCCTAATGAAAAGCATTTTACCATAAGGCTACCATCCCTGGCAATAGATTAATTTACAGAAATGGTTACATATGGTGAAAAGATTTGAGAAGCAGAAATGGAAGCAGAAGGAAAACAAAAGAAAGTTGAATTTGCACTCAAGAACCAGAGATCGGATAAAGAAGTGGCTCAGTGGTTGAGCGCACTTGTTCCCTTTGCAGAGGACAAAGGTTCAGTGAGGACGCACAGGGTAGCTCACAACCATCTGTAACTACAGTTCTAGGGACTCCAACACTGTCTCCTGGCTGCTGTGGGCACTGTAGACACATGGTACACACGTATATAAGTGGGCAAACATTCATACAGATGAAATAAAAGTACATAGATTGATAGAAAGTCAGAGAAGGGATGAAAGTCGGGCGTTCATCAGCCGTGATGAAAAGGGCAGCAGATAAAAGGACTGAAGTTTCAAGCAGCTCAAGTAACTGTGTTGTCACTGAAGTTCCAGCCAGATCTGCTTCTGTGTCCGCACGGCAATGACTCGTGTGCTCCTGTCCAGATGGACAGAAGTCATGGCACATATGATATTTTCCTCTTTCTTATCCTGGGTTCATTTGCAGTGACCTTATCCTTAAAGAGAGGAACTAGAGCGTGTCTGCTATGAGCACCTGGGAGGGGCAAAGGAACCATGCTCTGAGGGTAATGGATGTGTTTGAGGAGGCCTAGGGGCTACTGCTGGAAATCTTCGGCTTCTGTGGGAACCTGAGGCCCAGAAACTGTAAGATCACACTCTTACTCTCTCAGTCTCACTGGGAACTTGTGTATCATAGCTTTCTGAAGTGTTGGCTACTCCACCACTTTAAAATTTTCTGACATCAAACATCCATGATTTGACTATTATTCCCCCAGCAACTTCCCACGAGGCATGAATCATTCAAAATAAATCTCCAGGCATGGAAATCTTCTTCAACAGCTAGAAAAATAAAGTGTCCTATTTTGATATTCCCCAAATCTGTACTTCCCCACCCACCCACACTATGTCTGAGAACCATGGAATTTGTCTCTAAAGATCCCTTAAGCCCAATCAGGTGTAAGTCAGACATTGTGCAGTATAGAAGACAGTTAAAATTAATAACAATATTTAGCCTCCTACCAGGAGAAGCTTGCCCAGTTAACAGGCTGCTCTAAAGTATCTGTTGGGTATGAAGAGTTCCTGGGCTAGCCATATGCTCTATGGGGGATGCACTAATCGTTTTGTTAAAGAGAAGGGCTCTTTGTTCTCCATCGATGCTTCTTGCTTAGTTGGTGAAGCGTGAAGTCTACAAGTTAAAGTCCAATTACAACTTTCTCATAGGAACCAGACCATATTACAGTGAAAGAAACAGTGAGAGGGTTAGCTTTGAATGCCTAGTGATTCCTTCAAAATACTATCAGTTTAATATATGAAAGCAAATTGCAATTAAATGAATTCAAATAATGACTGCATGTCTCCCATCAAGAATTTGATGTTTAGAGAATAGACTTTACCAGATGACACATACCTTGATTCCGGTACTTTGAATGTTGAGGCAGGAGGATCATGAGTTGGAAACAACCTGAGAAACACTGTAAAACACTTTGTGAAAGAAAGAGGAGGAGGGGGAGATAAGGAGGAAGGAAAGAGGACGAAATGTTAGATTTAAGTGGGAGGGCTATTGGCTTGGAGTTCGAGCAAAGGCTCCTCTGGCAGATATTCAGGAAGCTCATCTCCAGGTGTTTGTGGGGAGCTCATCTTAGTAGTGATGGTCACTGAGGTTTGGACCCATGTTTTGTGGAAAGTGGCTGTTTAATTGATTAGATTGTCTCACAGTCTTGCATCTAGGTTATAATATAATATATAATATAATATGATATAATATAATATAATATAAATATGATTTAGGTAATTATAAGAAACTACAATCTGAACTAGTGGGTACCAGAAAATGTTCACATACCAAACATTGGAATCTGCTTCTATGCTGTGGGTTAAATACTTACTATTGCATCCACTCCTTGCCCCTATCAGAGCCTCACTGTTCAGAAGGTCCTACAGAATTCTCAGAAGAACCATGGAAAGTTCACAAGGAAGGCACACCTATTTCTATATCTAAGGTCCACCACTAACCAATAGAAGGTGCTTTGGAGTGGTGTGTTCATTCTCCTGAAAAGATTTTCTCTTTTGAAGACAGAAAATTTCCACGTGGGTCATAACATAGAAAAAGAAACTGTTGTGTATAGAAAAAGACTACAGATACAAGATACTATGGGCAGGAAGGAAAGAGAGCAGCTGAATGAAGAGGAGAAATTGATATAGGCAGATAAAGGTGAGTGATGGAGCACCACAATAAATAATAGCAAAGAAAGTGGCATTCTTAGAGAGAGCTTCACTTAACAAAGGAGATGGCGGACTTTTGAGGTCAGCTTACAAAGGCTATTTTACAAAGAGAACAAAGATGAGCCAGCATACAGCCCTGTGTTGACACTGATGTGTGTTAAGACTAGTTGAAATGCCCGTTTTCATAGGTAAATGTGAACAGTTGGCGAAAACACTTCAGAAATTCTGCACATAGGTGACACTTTTTGATTATTTCCTTTGTTCTTCCAGCATTCCATTTCTTTCACTCTCACTCTCTTTACTCCCAGAGTAGCCTGGCACCAGCCTCGCATCCTACTCATTTCTGCAGTCTTTATAGCACCTTGGACATCGTCAATCACACATGAATGGCTTAACAAGTTTTCAGCAACAGTTGAATTATTTAAGGACTTTTGCATCTCTTTTGTGTGTTTACACGTGTTAAGGTTTTCCGGAGAACTGCATTTTAATGATTTTCCCCCAGTTAAGAATGTGGCAGTAACTCACCACAGTACCAAGAGGACCATTCTGGCTGTCTCTTTACAGTGCTGCTCAAGGAGTAATTACTTGTCTCTATTTGATGAGGTCTATCTGCCCTCAGACTTAAGGAGTGGGGATAAAAGGTGTGGGTTACAGAACTGAGCTAGATAATTGCACTTGCTGGAAAGAACAGCAGATGGAAGGAAACAGTAAAGATATAATAAGAACCATAATCATTGTTCTTTACAAAATGTAAAATCTATTTACAGAAAAAGACAACTGAAGCAAGCAAACACAGGAAAATCACACATTCCTTCCCATAAATGGGCTATTTTCACAATGATGGAAGACGTTGCCATCGTTACCAATGAAGCTTAGTTAAGCCTCATTATCCCTTATTTTTGTTTAGCTAGCACAGGGGAAGGCTTTTAGTCCAAATCTTCCTGGAAAAGTCACTCTCACCTTGTTAATTGGAAAATGTATTTTAGGATCAGAAGCAGGAGACAAGGTAGAATTGTGTATGAATCTGACTAGTGGACATGACCTACTGAGAAATATGTCAAATACACAGGAGAAGTGGCATCTGAAAGTAGTTTCTGTTCTCTTTATCACATGTGACATTTTCACACTCAGAATGTATGTGTGAGTGAAGAACAGGGAGTGACTGGGTGTAGCGACTTCTGACAGATGGGATGGATGTTCAAGGACCAAGCACATGGGATGTACTTGGTCCTTAGACTTCTGCTATCTCTGCTTGTTCTGCCTCTCCAGGATGAAGGTGGAAGCCACCTCATATTCATTACTTTTAATCCTCATCATAAATGGTAATTAAAATTTTTTAGAACCAGAAGGAAACATAATATTATTAAATTAAAGATGAAAATAGTAAATAAGAAAAACAAGACTCCTTTATCATCTGAAGAGAAGAAATTGTCTAAAGGAAACATTGGAAAGCCAAAAGCTTTTAACACTTCATCCAAATAAGGATGGAATGCCTGAAGATGAATAGGCGGAAAATATTTTAAAATAATGAGTCCTTGGGCCTGTGGATAACTGGGTAAATGGATAAATTACTCAGTGGGTAAAGGTAATTCTTTCTCTGGCACTCACGTAGGAGGAAGAAGAGAACCAACTTCCCACATTGTATCTTCTGACCTCCACACATGTGTCATGGCATGTGTACAAAAGAACACACATGCACATAAATAAATAAATAAATGCAATAAAACTTCTCAGTTGTTTTAAAATAATTGTATCTGCTTAATGGTTGTCTATGTCAACTGTTTCTGGTCTTATCTGAGGTTGCTAGTAGAGTACTAGGTATATATCAGACAAGGCATAATCACCACTGTTTAATATTGAAAATTGGTGGGGCATATTAATTGCATGAAGAATTGAGTAAAGAAAGGAAGGAAGGACAGTGGCACACAGAGAGGAAAAGGGGATGGAGAACAGGGTGAAAGGGAAGAAGATTAAGATTTCTAAACAAATAAATGCTTTGGCATTCATATGCCTTCATAGTTATCTTTAAATTTAGAAGCAGGAATTGAAGCAAAAAAATTCATGCTACTGGCCACTTAAATGCATGTGGATTCACATCTTGCTATCATAACAACAAAGATCAGAGAAGAGAGGGAGAGAAGATGGGACATAGTTCAAAGTTTCTTGGGTTCAAATGACAATCAGCTTCTTCACTCTCGGGTCCTGTGTCTTGTGTCTGCTCCTTTGTTACTTTATGTCTTTGCTTCCTCGGCTGTCCATTCCTGATGCACTAATCACACTCCACTCAAACTCTAAGAACTCTATGTACAAGATTAGAGCAAAGAGTTTAAGAGCAACATTGCATTACTCAAACAGAGAATGGGGCTATAGTCCTAACAGATGCTTGGTAACATGGAAACCCCTCTGTCAGCCCACACCCCTTCCCATTTCTTTTTTGTACCCAGAATGACTTTACTCCCAAATATTTAAACCTTGCTATTCCTATATCTTATAAAGATGAGGAAAGGTCCTATTGCCCATTTGTCTTTTCTTCTTAACTTCACTCACTAACAACTTGGAAATCTGCTACTCATATGAACAAGGTTGAAATACAGATATCAGGGGCTATTCACACAAACGAGGTTAAAGACAGATAATGGGCTGCAGAGATGACTCAGTGGTTAAGACAATATACTTCTCTTACAGACAACTATAGGTTTGACTCCTAGCACCCATATTGAGGAGTTCATAACTATCTGTAACTCCAGCTCTAGAGGATCTGATGCCCTCTTCTTGCCTCTGCAAACACTCAAACTGACATGCACACACAAACACACACACACATACAGTGCATAATTTGAAATAAAAATAAATCCTTTAAAAAACAGGTAGCATATTGATAGAAGATACTCATAACTACTATTAAAAATTAGTTCCATACTAAAAAAAGAGAGGGTTACAAAAATCACAAAAAGGAAAATACATTAATTCAAAGTGATCACATGGAAGAAAAACAGTTCATAGAAATGAAAACAGAACATCAAGAGACATGAAAAGGAACCATGAAAAGTCCATCAGTATTGAGACTCCATACACCAGAGAATGGCGATAATCCAGTAGATCTATGTTATCAAATGCTTCTGCAAGATGTGCTTCAGAAAACATACTAGCAACTCCCAGTAAATCCAAAGGTGGACATAATTGGAGCTGTGGACACTCTGCCTGCTGGAATACTTCCCCAAACCTTGTCTGTTCCAAAAGAATCTTCATTTTATTTTCTCATTTTATTTCAATTCTCTCTCCAATACACCGTGTTTCAATGGGAGAGGATCCACTCTCAACCACAGTGAAGTGATAAGAGTTCTCTTCAAAAATGATGAAGTCGCCATTGATAATGACCTGATACAGCCAAGAGGTTATCAGGAAGGCTAACACAGATATTCTGGAGGAGGATTATAATTCATAAAACTGACTTATGAAAAACTTAGCCTTTTCTCATTATCTGGATAGAGTTACATTTGAACATCACACCTGCAGATGAGGAAGATCTGCTACCACCAGTGTGAGCAGGGTGGATGCCTGGAATAAACTAACCTTGAATTCTAAACCTATCTCCGAGCCTCATTTTAAAGAAAAATAATAAATGCTTTTCTTTCTAAGACAGACTAAACTGAACATTCTGCTTATTATTCTAAATATATATGAGTCTGTTTTTAAGTGCACACCACCTACAGAACTCCTACTAGGAATGGCGCAGGTGTATGTATGAAGATGCGTGGAAAAGAAAAGAAAAGAAAAGAAAAAGAGAACATAGAAATGGAAACAACTGGAAACAACCAGATTGTCTATCTTCAGTTGAATTGTTAAATGTATTTCAATATTGGCATGAAGATATGGAACACACGGAATGTGATCAAAAACACACATAAATTCACAACAAAGGGAAGGACTAGCACTATAGCTAGCTACAAAGGAAACTTAACGCCAAGTATGTCCTTAGTATTCCTGTGAATAAAGATGAAACTCACATATGAGATGATAGTAGTACTAATTCAGATTATGACCGTATAGGTAGGCCATACATTATACTGTAATTTTCATTATACTTAGAAAAATTCTAATAAATGTATTTTAAATACACTTCAAGCAAACTAAAAAAATAGGAAGATATCTATAAGAGAGGTTATTAAGGGTAATATTGCCTTTCACTCTTAAAAATTGACACTTCTTTATTTTGTGGATTTCATTTATCATTTATGTTGGGGGGTTTGTTCTCCTAACTTCCTGTCCTGTCTTCTCTGGGCAGAGCAAACAATCACTCTGGCAACCCTCCTAGAGGAATTACCAGCTGTGTATGTGTCTGCCAGATGTCACCATATGCAGGTAATACCCACACCTGAATTCATAGAACACTCGCCTCCTAGTATCCCCTCAAGTCCATCCTAATGATATGTGTCCTTCCTAACTCAAAGCGACTCTCTTCCATCTACCTCCTCACACCCTGCTACAGAGAAAGTGTCACAGTAGTAATAGACTTTAATGCATTATCCATCCATTCCAGTGTGCTTTAGCTGATTGTCTTCTTTCCTGATGCTTTCATTAGTGCCTGTGACCTTGGCTACTGCCTATCCCTTCCCTCAGCTTCAAGGTAGACCAAAGTTAAATTGGACTGTTCAGTTACATAAAGATAAACACATCTTTTTATCCCACATGATGGTCATGACCGAAGCCAGTAAAAATAGTGTGTGTGTGTGTGTGTGTGTGTGTGTGCGTGCGTGCAAAAAATAGTGCATTGCATTATACAGAATATATAATGTAATATATATTTATTATATATGCATGTATATATAATATACATGCCGCAGCACACTTGTTGAACTTGTATCACATTTGGGAGTCAGTTCTCTTATACCAAGTGAGACCCACAGATTGCTTCACAGGCTCAGAAGTCAATGCCTTCACCAGCTAGGCTATCTTCCTGGTCCCTAATAGACTATCAAAGTAAGCTGTAAAAGATGAAGAATATTTGGTAGTTAGGTAGAACTGGTGAATGCAGTTCCGTTAAACACTTGATGGACCCAATATTTTTGAATGCTTTCTCATTGATAGCTGGAATCTATGCCACGATTTTGAATGTGTATGGTTGTTATGCTTGCTAAGATGTAACAAACATAACAAGTCAAATCCAAGTCTTAAAGCACAAGACACTTCCACCTACTCAATCTTAATACCTTGTCTCGTTAGAATCCTGCCACCACGGTAGTCCAATTATCTTGTGATGACCATATGTAAAGGACATGAAGAGATGCTCCAGTCATCAGTCATGAGAAGACATAGTCTGTCAATTTATCCCATCAGTTGGCATACTTGAGGAAAATGCCACCCTCTACTCTGAAGACCAGTCCATCTACTTGTGAACAAACCCTCTACCCATGCGCCCTACGCAAACCTGGTCAGTGCAACATGGATGCACGAAGAATCATGTACTGCTTTGGTCTCTGACCTACATAATAGTGAAATACAACAAACGATTTCAAGATGCTACATTTAGGAAATTATTATATTAAAAGAAATAACCCTCTTTCCCAGAGCTCTTTAACAGGCCTCCTAGACCATACATAACTCTTACCCACAAAACATTTTCCAATTATTATGTGCTAAATATAACTATATATTTCATCACTGCTCAAACCAATATAATATATAATTATATAAAGTAAAACTTTAATATTGTACTTTTATTTAAAACCTATTTTTAATTTTTTCATCTAAAAATTAGCCACCATTTCTCCTAATTAATATTTTGATTATTTCTATTTTTGTTTTGATAAGCAAAAGAGTGCTGTGATAAGTGCTCTCAATAAATTTTAAGTTCTACATTCACAGAAGAAAAATTTGTGGGGTATAAGGTATTAAAATTTTGTTATTAAAATATAACAAGAAATTTTTGTTATTAAAATATAATACCAAATTACTCTCAATGTTTAAAAAAAATCTTTACTCATTCACATTGTCACCAGCATTTTAGAATAGTGTCTACGTCCAGTTGTCACCAGAGATTGTTGCTGGCCGCTTAGTGCCGCCGTGGATAGGGAAACATGGTAGCTTGGTGCTTCAGCTGGCATTTCTGTATTTTGCATTTGTGATATCTTCCACATTCATTACCACTTGGGTTTTTCTTTTCTTGAGGGAATTTACTGTTTATAATTTTTTAGAGGAACAAAACCTAGTAGATCATCTCTTGGTGTTTGTTGGATCAAGCCCTGAGGTTTTTCCTTGTCTATGGGTTAAGGACGGAGTAGAGGTTTCTGGAGAGGCAGAGAACAGTAGGATGGGAGGGAGAACAGGAAAATATACAGTCCCCATGTCCAGGACAAAGGCTTAGATCAGGGCTGGTGAGCAGGAAATAGTGCATAAAATTAACTGTTATTGTAAAATCTCCTTTCAGTCTGTGATTCTCTGTGGTCTGGTGTTTTCCTTGGGGATTGGGCTGTAGAATATGGTGGGAGTTTACACTGGCAGACTCCAAGCCCACATCCCAAGAGAGAGAAAGAGATTTGAGAGAGAGGGGGTTTTGGAACAGATTGTTATGTTGGAAATGTGGAGGCCATTGGTCACTGTTAGAAAAGAGGTTTTAGTACAGAGAGAAACCATTCTGAATGAAATTGTTCCTAGAGAGAATGTCAAGGGAGACAAGCACATCAAACCTGCCTGGGGAGAATTATGTTCTAAAGAAGAGAGAACTAGCTGTATCGGTTGCAGGAAGATCTACAACCCAGTTAATATTTATTTTGGGGACCACGAAGATGTTCTGAATGCCTTAACTGTGTCGATACAATAGGCAGGCAATGTGAGCCAGTTCACAAGTGCAAAGGCTGGGAGAATAGGTGGAGCAGAGGTGACCCTTGCATTGAACTCAGAGCAATGAAACAAAATGCTGAGTGGAGCAGGTGGACAGGGCAGTGTGTCTGTGGGAGGACAAGAGTGTTTAATCCACTTTATTTACTCCGCTTTGTCAGTGAGAGAAGTTACCACCTGAGAAGGAGGAACAAGAGATGTAATGTTATGTTTTACTCTTTTGCCTTTTGGCAGGGGCCTGTCACCCGGCTCCCAAATAAATCACACACGGAGGCTTATTCTTAGTTATGAATGCCCAGCCTTAACTTGGCTTGTTTCTTGCCAGCTTTTCTTAAATTATCCCGACTACCTTTGCCTCTGGGCTTTTGTCTTTCTCTATTTCTCTATACCTTTCTTTACCTCTTTCTCCGTGGCTTGCTGTGTAATTGGCGGGCTGGCCCCTGAAGGCCTCCTCCCATGGTTCTCTCCTTGCTCCTCCTTCTCAGATTTCTCCTCCTATTTATACTCTCTGCCTACCAGCCCTGCCTATCCTTTCCCCTGTCTTGATATTGACCGTTCAGCTCTTTATTAGATCATCAGGTGTTTTAGATGGGCAAAGAATCACAGCTTTACAGAGTTAAATAAAAACAACCTAAACAAAAGTCACACACCTGATAGTGATATTCCCCAAAAGAGAGGGACTATTGTAATTTTGCAATGAGAAGTAAAAGAGGGTGAAATATAATGTGTGTGTGTGTGTGTGTGTGTGTGTGTGTGTGTGTCTTTATGTGATCTCAACATGAATTTCAAGGTCACCCAATAGAAACATGTTTGCTGGTGTCTTAACTAGCAATGCCTGCTTTCAGTTGCAGGGTCGTCCTATGTCCTATGTCTATATTAGAGTTAGAGACACCATGACCATGGCAACTCTTATAAAGGAAATTATTTAATTGGGGCTGGCTTATACTCTCAGAGGTTTAGTCAATTATCATCATGTTTTAAAGCATGGTGACCTACAGGTAGACATGGTGCTGGAGAAGGAGGCTGAGAGTTCTACATTTGGATCTAAGCATCAAGAAGAGATTGACACACTGAATCTGGCTTGAGCATCTCAGACCTCAAAGTTCACCTCCAGTGATATACTTGGCCTCTAACATGGCCATACCTACTCCAGCAAAGCCACACCTCCTAACAGTGCTACTCCCTATGAGCCTATGGGTGTTATATTTTCATTCAAACCACCATAAGGTGGCATTCTTATGGTATTCTTAACTACATGCAAATTTTGTTTCCTTTATGAATTTTGAATTGCATATATTCTTAGAGGACTTCATTTTGAAGCTAAATTAAAATAATGCACTTGTCCCAGAGTGAGATGTCTCAGTGAGTCAAGACGGTATTGCCAAGGCTGATGACTTGAGTTCAATCGCTAGGACGTACATGGAAGAAGGAGAGAACCAAGCCCTGTAAGATGTCCTCAGACTGCCACAAGTGCCCCATGTGCACACGGAAGTACACACACACACACACACACACACACATACACACACTAAGAAATAAATGGAACTTAACTTTTAAACATCCAAGATAATAGTATTTAAATGCAATATTTTCATAGTCAAAGTTAAGTTTTCATAAAGAAATTCTTTTGCTTATATAATTGTTCAGGTCTACTTTTCTTAAAAGTAGGAAAATACAACAGTATAAAACTATTCTTTTTTTTTTAAAAAAAAAAAAAGGTCATGCATTCCGCTCCCCCAAAGTGCCAGGAAGAAGTACCAGGCCTTATTTTCGGAACTTCATGCTGTCTCACTGTGTCTTGATCCACCCTGCATTATGGCCATGTTGTTTTAATTATGAAGTAAATGAAAGGCACCATGTAAATCTCTTCTGCTAAAGTTTCCTGGCAAGCCCTGGGAATTTTACCTTCCAGATGAAAATTATCTTCCAGATGAGTCCAATTCAACACAATAATTGCCTTGTACAAACCATTTAACACCCTGATCTGGATTTAATTGAATTTATAGATTAATTGGGGGAAATTAACAATTAGAGTGAGGTTTTACTCATAAAGTGACTTGTTAGTTTCAATATTTATTTGGGTCTTCTTTTATTGGCTTTAGGAGAATTTTAGAGATTCCTTCATTGAAACAAAAAATGCCCCAGTGGCATTTTAAAGGAATTTTACGGCATTGACACTATAAATCAAAACCCAATTTATGAAGTTATACATGACACCTGGCGTTCTTGAAAATTTTTGTGTCTACCTAGACCGTTACAAGAAAATTATTATACAAAATAAATGAGTTAACACATGTGACATCTCCCAAACAGTCACAGAGAAGCAGACATTGTTAATTCCCCTCTGAAACTCACAATCCCCACTGTCCTTGTGACCTAATGACACCAACCTGCTACAGTTCCATGACATGACACACCTCCAAACCTTCACACATGTGGCCTAGTTTCACAAACAATTATAAAAATGTGTAAAATCTATTTTATAAGCACAAGATAGCTGGTTGCTTACATGCAGCTTCTCTTTTCTGTTTTAGACTTTCTACATGATCTAAAAATCAGATATGTAAGAATATTTTAAAGAGAGGGGAGTCTGCAATAAACCAACTACCCGAATCAGTGTATTTACATAATAAAACAAATGTAACACAAAATACATCATTTTGGCGCTGTGGAAACACGTGGCACTCTTTTTCTGGTTAACGACTGAGATCTGTAAGATATTGCCATTTTCCACTTTGTACAATAGTATTGAGTTACTGACTAGTTGTCAAGGAGAGACATCATGACATGTCTTCTCTCGATGTCACATGCCAACCTCTAAGCTTGATTTACAGAACCCAAAGACTTATTAGTGCACAGACATACATGTAAACACACAAGCATGCAAAATTAAAAATAAAGTAAGTCTTAAAAGAGGACTCCAGAGTCATTTTGAACCCCTGGATCTTGGGGCCGGGGATTATTTCTGTATATGTGGTCTAATGGTTCAACATGAACCGTGTGCTAACAGAGTCAAGTACAGAAGAGGAAAAGCCTCAGAGAATGTCTTCAGAAACAAGGTAACTGGGACACTCGGTCACTGCTCACATGCATCTGAAGGCAATTGAAACTGACAAAGAGGAAAATGGCCCATTGAATATTAATGCCTATTACTCTCAGGAAAAACACTATGCTCCAATCAAGATGCCTCTGTGCCCTTATTACTCAAGCCCTTTGGATTTACACACTCCTGATCCCTCAGGCCCTGGTTTCTGTCCCTCTGATAAGCTTATTTCTCAAAGTCTTTAACTTCATCTTTTCCCAAGAGCAAAACAATAAAACAAAAGTTAATTAAAATAGATAAGCCAGAATTGAGTTGGAAAGAAACAATACCATTGCAGATTCTGAGAGGGTTAAAGATGCTGATATCTCCCTATAAGGGAAAGGATCCATCCTTCTCAGTTCCACAGTCTGGGTTCATCACACATGGGGATACTGATGCTCCATCATCGAGCATATCTAAGGTACTAAGAGTGAGTACGGGGAGGGTTTTTCACAAAGATTGGGTGATGAACAAGGCATTCTACTACAGGCTCAACACAAATGCAAAGCCCAGGAATAGCACTCAAACCCTCAGGATATTTGCCTCTATGCAAAATTAAATATGCTTGCCAATTCCAAGGTCATTGGTGACTTAAGCATTGTAAAGAGTGAAGCACCAAGTTACAAATGATGACTTAGGTGCAAACACAGCTGAGAGGCTCATAACACCTCTGAATGCACCACACCACTGAGTAATAATCTCTCCTGTATTCAGGCTGGAAATAAACTCCCTGGAAGGTTTGCCAGACTCTGCAAAATAATACTTGCTAAGAGCAATGCTCCACTCTTGGTAGCCTATGTCCTCTTCTTAGGCCTGTGTGATTTCCCTGTCAATTAGTTTCTAAGAGAGTACTAGCTGCAGCTGTCATTTACCGCCATAGTTCCTGGAAAATTGAACAGTTTTGAGTGTTCCCCAAAGGCTCATGTGTTGGCAGCTTGGTCTCCAGCCTGCCATGGGACTGGGAGCTGTGAAACGGTCAGGAAGTGGGGACTTTGTGGCAGGGAGTTAGTTAGGTCATGGGGGTGTCCCTGGAAGGAATATTAGGAATGCAACTTCTTTCTCTTTCTCTCATTGCCTTCCTACCATGAGGTACACAGCTTTACTCCACGGGTCCCTGTGTCGCCAGAGGCCATAGACAACAAAGCCAAAAGCATTGGCTGAAATTTCCTGAAAATACAGTCAGAAAAAAGCGTTTCTTTGCCCGCAGTTGTGAAGCTCAGATACTTTATCACAAGGATGGAAATGGGACACAGCAACCCAAGGGTTGTGCTTCCACTGCTGAGTGTTCTCAGCTGTGAAGAAGGTCCTGAGGCCTGCTGCAGATGGCTTTTCTCATGCAGCAGGGTGTCATAGGCTCTTCAGGAGAGAAAGCATTCCCTAAATCAGCATTCTCTACTGTGGGAACTTACCTGCTTCTGTGGAAACAAATCCAAGTCAATCTGGAAAATGCAATCCTCATTTTATCATGACTTCACCTTCAATAGAATGAGGAACCAAAAGGAAGCTCTCCAATGCACCATTTCCTGTGTCCTTTCTCTTTGGTTTAGCTCATCAAGATGTGCATAATATCAACTGGAGAGAGTGGAAGGGAGGTGGAAATGACCTAAAAACAGCACTCACATATGAAATTCTCAGAAAAATGACAAAATAAAACAGATTCATCAAAGTTTTTTAAAAAGATTTTTTTACTTTATTTAAGTTATGTGTGTATATGTGTGGATCTGCCCACCCATGGAGGTCAAAGGTGATAGGGCTGGAGTTACAGGTAGTTATGAACTGCCCAACATGATTGCTAAAAACTAAACTCTCGTTGTCTGGAAGACTAAAATGTGCTCCCAACCTTAGCCATTTCTCCAGCTCCTCGTTAAGGTTTTTATTATGATGTTTTTGAAAAGAGCACTTGCAAGAATAGGCACTGAGAAAAAGCTAAGGGATGACCAGAAGAAACAGGAACTCCGCAGAATAACTGCATGCGTGATGAAAAGCACTGGTTGTTAAAATGATATAGTCAGTGTGGGTTTTAGTCCATCAATCAAATAAAAATACGTAAAAACTTCACTTTGAAAATGCAAGTCTTCATGATTATCGGTAGAGAAATAATCATGGAGAAATTAGTAACTTACTAGGGCAAATGCAGAAATACAGAAATTGACAAAGTATGTGGTAGGGAGAGGTTCCACGGAGAGGAAGTTACAACAGTGGAAATGTTCAGAGGGGATGCCTGGCAGAGTGTGGTCATTTTTCAATTTTGTCCCTTGATGTCTAAAAAGGTGAGTTTTCATTCTAGAAAGGGTTCTTGAGTGATAGCAGTTTCTCTATGCAGAAACTGAAGAAAATGACCAGGCTGGCTATGAAAGCAATGCTGCTGTGGAGCAGCAAGAGTGAATGTCTGTGTGCTAACAAGAAACGAAGGGTGAGGAGAGGAGAGGGAGCTTTAAAGTGAATGGAAGACAGAAGATCAAGCCTGTGAGGATACACTGGACCGTCTGACTCACAGCTGCATTCCGGATGACAGGCTAACAATAACCACATCAAACTCCACCCCATATCAAGATGGAAGGATGCTGGGAGGAATAAAATCAAGTTAAAACAGTGACCATCAAAGCAGAGACAAAAGGGGATACTAATGCAATTGAGATGTTCTATGTGGATCCCCATCTTTAAAAAATCAGGCACTACATGCTAAAGCTACCGTGGTCAACAGGATCACAGCAACTTTTGTGTTTCCAAAAATACCATCAAGTGGCACAGTTTCCCAAATAGAAGCAATAATTTGTTATTCTCCTATCATCCAACCATAGTTTATCTTACAGGGGTTGAGGGACTTCTGTGTGGCACACAAAGTCCATGCGTTGAGTGCATACATGCACTAGGGCTACATTAACAAACTTGGGCTTTCCTCAGGAAAAAAGTAGCATGCCACAATTTTCACTTTTAATTAAGGGGAGAAAGGTACAGAGGAGTTAAGGCACATTCTCTAGTGTGTTGGGTACAAATTCAGACAATCAAGCTTCACATTTGTGACCAGCAAAAGTGTCAATATCAAACTTGACTTTTAGAAAATTTACATTGTTACCCAAGGACTTCATGTTCATAGGCAGGCAGGGGGACACGTGGGCACAAATCAAGCTATTTTTTCAGATGTACAAATATGGATTAATATACATGCACATGCGAAGACAGACATGCACATGGGTGGTGTCAGTACACATATGTTTGCACCTAGGATGTAAAATAGCTGGGCTCCTGCATCCTTCACACTCAATTCATTAGGGAAAATATGAATCTCATATAAATCAATGTTGGGGAATATTATTTTAAGGTGTGTGATATTTGTTTATGCTTCATTCATTTAACTCTGTGACGCTGTGACTCTATGCCTGTCTAAAACACCTGATGATCCTAATAAAGCGCTGAACGGCCAATAGTGAGGTAGGAGCAAGGATAGGTAGGGCTGGTAGGCAGAGAGTATAAATAGAAGAAACAAGGTGCAACAAGGAAGGAGCAAGGAGAGGAAGGCATCAGGGGCCAGTTATCCAGCCACCCAGTCAGCCAAGGAGTAAGAACGAAAGTAAAATATACAGAAACTAAAAAAAGGAAGTAGCCCAGAGGTAAAAGGTTAAGACAGGATAAGTTAAGAAAAGCTGGCTAGACACAAGCTAAGCTAAGGCTGCACACTCATAACTAAGAATAAGTCTCTCTGTGTGTGGCGTATTTGGGAGCTAGGTGGTAGGCCCCTAAAGAGACAGAAGAGTAAAATAGACAACAACAGATCTTAGAGAAATTATTTTCACCTCATGTCTGCAAAGGTAAGCCACAGTGGGCTCTTATAAGCCTTGTTTTCCACCATATTTAAAGTAATAGGACTATCACAGATGCACAAGGCAATTAACTAAGTACCTAGCATCCCCATGTCTTCAACCCAACTGGCAATGTCAGACCTTACACTTCTCAGGGCCTTCTGAGTAGTACTATTTATGTTCCTGAAGCATTCCTTATAATTATCTTTGTTTTTAGAACGGGGGGGGGAATACAGTGTATACTGAATTCTTCCATGCTTATTTTCCATATACTTATATACCCCAATCCCAAAAAGAGGGAAAGAAGGCAAAAAAAGCCTGCTTTAACATGATACAAAGAGCAATTATCTGCTTCAATACCTGAAACATCAAGCAACTATATCCTGAGTTAAGTATTATGTTGTTTAGGCAAGACATGCAATGACCACACCTCAGTTTAAGCATCTTGTAGGCAGTCACTCCCTGGGTCAAACCTCCTGTCATATCCTTGAAGAAGCAGGAATAGGCTTGAATTCTCTGACCTTTAGTCAAGGCGGAACAGACCCACTTCTGTAGGTTTCCACATATTTCTTTTTAATTTATTTAATAAAGCCTGTGCTTCTGCTACAGGACAGATGACTTGCCTGGCTTAGGCCATCTCTTTCCACATTCCCAATTTGCCTGCCATTGGAACATACATTTCATTATGTACACTCAGGGTAAGGTTGCCTGGAGGGAGAAATATCTTACCCATCATTGACTACCAGCATCTGATAACAAGGGGTTAAGGCAGGGTGCATTCCCATGAGTCAACTTGCCATCAAGAGAGTTCACTAATAACTAAATAATCATAAGCAAGCAGATAATGCTTTGCAACGCACATTCCTTTGGCCACAATATCTCCTAATAAAGGAGTAGAGGATAACCAAGACAGTATGGTGTTCAATCTCCTGTTGAAATAGGATACTTAGGAACTGAGACCTCAGAAATTTCCCCTCTGGGGGGAAGAGACTTGTTAAGACAATGGAACACTATTATGGAGGCAATGTGTGACTGAAGCCCCCCTTCAGAAAATGAGGAGGAATGGTATAAAAGATTTTGGTGCTACTCAGAGACTGGAACAGTTCAAACTTATCTTTGTAAATTAGAAGCAGCAGTTCAATTGGACTATAGGAGAGGAAAAAGAATCATAGCTCACCCATCACAGAAATCTCTTCTTGTCCTTTGATTAGAAGAGATGTAAGAGAATTGTGACTTGACAAATTGTGTGTTTATTATTAATTTACATACTGGGATTATGATATTGACTTGTTAATGTTTGTAACTACTTTGGTTCACTATGAAAATGTTACTGGTTAGAAAAAGATCAGAGCTTATCTGAGAAAAATTTGACATGACACCAATAATCCTTTGATTTGGTATGTTTAATAAGGCTAGTTTGAATTTTGATGCAGCTAAAAACTGCTAAAGACATCATAGGCCAATTTACAAAGGCCATCCCATCTTGGCCATCCTCTACTCCTTTATTAGGAGATATTGTCATGATCATCTATTTTTAAAAATATATTCATTTACTTTATGAGTGTTTTATCTGTAAGTAAATATGGGCATCATATGCAAGCGTGGTGCTCTCAGTGTTCAGAAGGTGTTAGATCCACTGGGACTACAGTTATAAAAAGTGGTGAACTGCCATGTGGATGCTGAAAACCAAACCCTGGTACCCTAGAAGAGCAGTCAGTAGCCTTAACTCCTAACCCATCTCTCCAACCCCAGGATTCTGTACGTTTGACTGCGAACCACGGGCCTTTGTGTTTGTTCTTCGTGAATACAGTCCTATGATGATGTGTGAAAGTGAGTTCACTTCCCAGGAGTAACAGTGGAATAGAAGGTGAGCTGCATGGAAGAGGAAGAAGAATGGTGCAGTGGACAAGGTTCTCTAAAGAAATGAACCTGCCAGAATGACTATATATAGTAAAAACAAGTAGTTAAGTCAGCTCACAATGAAATAGTAACACTAACTATCGCACATGTGAAAGCCTGGGAAGCCAGCAGTTTATCAGTCTGACTTGTCCCACAGTGGCTGCCTCAGACTGGAGACACAAAGAGTCGGCTACTCAGGCCTTAACGCTGGGCACCTCAGCAGTTCCCAGTTTGATGCTAGAGACCTGAAAAGTTTCTGGAGAGTCCCTTATTCTTAGTCAACAGTAGAAGCCTGGAAACTCCAGTTCTGATATCAATGAGGGAATCAGTAGAGGCAGCAGCAAGGAAGAAGGCCAAGAAGACGAGGGGTATGTCATTTTCTTTCTGCCATGCCCTTCTGTATCTGGGCAGCTACAGAAGGTGCTACCCAATTTTGGGCGGGTCTTTCTATGACAATTAAGGTAGTTAGGACAATTCTCCAGTTGAGGCTCCCCACTGGAGTGATTCTAATTTGTGTCAGCTTGGTATTCAAACCAACTATCACAAATGGAATTTTTGCTCACTGGATATATGGATAAATAAAACACTTGAATATAGAAGTATTCCAGGAGCAGAATGGTTATAAAAAGACCAACCTTTTATGAAAGAAAAGTGTTGACCGAGAAAAATTTCTTTTAGTAATCTGATAAGAGAGCCCTTCACTGAGAGCATCACTCACTGCTAAGCAGCATTTGATGGTCTCAAGTCTTCTGCCTATCCTCGTCTTAAGTCATGCCAAAGCACAAGGTAGCACATTCTTTTTTGGCTCCTGTAAATTGCTACATGTACTTATTATTTATAAAAATGGAGTTGAAGTGTAAGCAGCACTGTAAGCACCTGAAGATATGTTGGGTAGAAGAAAGAGACTTACAAATGAGGCAATAAAAAGCAAATCACACGGCATTAAATTCACTAAGTAAGCAAGATAACAGAGCGCAAATGCAGAGGTGCTGAGTGAGCAGGCTCCCAGCCCATTCAAGGGCTGAGGTTTGATGTGACCTGAATGCTAAGCCTACCATGTGTGAGAGCCATTATTGAGATGACATTTGTTGCTGGCATTAGTTATTCACTTTCTCTGACATTATCATTACTAACTCTTTTTTTTTGTCCAAAGCTTATAACACAGAGGTAATTATTTTTAAGCTTGCCACATAAATTCTAGTCTTCAGATGGGGTTTTATTTAATGGGAAATAGGCTGCCTTGGAGTGAGACCTTTTTCGTTGCCACAGATGATTAGTAGGTTGGACAACTCGATCATCAGCTGATCCCATGAGAAATTATGTTTTTATTTCATTGTGTATATTATGAACAAGTTTGGAACCTGGCGATGTGCACATTCTCTTTTGGGTGTCCAGTGGACGTATTTCTAGAAATGAATATGTAGAATCAAATCATATGTTATAGCCTTCAAGGAAAGCTAGGGGTACTGTATAGTCTGATGAGCCCATAAGTGAAAATAATGTAAGAAAGGAAAGGTACAGACAGGGTTCTATTGTGCTTCCAGCTGTGTGTGCTGTGGCCTCACCCAGCTTGCTAAGGCCACCATGGTATCATTAGTGCAGATCCCATTTCCCCTCATGCATCCTTCCATACACCTGACAAACTCACTGTTCTCATACTCTAATTTTCCCACTTCTGAGTCACATCCAAGCAGAAATATAATCACCATGCTTTGCTTGCCTTCTTCCTTCACTCTGTTAGTCATGAAGTTTATCCTGTTTTCCTCCAACTTCAAGAAGAGAGTTGTGAAGGGATGCCTTTTGAGATGTTGGGATCATAGTGGACTTTCAAAGATGTCATCCCTCTGGCCTAACTGCTGGTTCTAAAATGTAGAAAAGGAAAGGAGAGTTTCTAATGTGAATGGATTATGTTCTTCCTAGATGGTTTTCACTCAGATTGAGTCTGATCAGAGATCACGAACCATGTGGGGACAATCCTACTAAGTTGATGCTCCAAAAGAAGCCAAATCTGTTAGTAATCAAAAATAAAATGGGAGACATTGTAAGGGACAAGTAGAAGTACTGGCTTCAACAATTTGCTTGAGGATACTTTTCAGGGCATTACTAGCTTGAGTCTTCATAAATATTGTTCTTTATGACCCTGTGTTTGTGTAGGTGTGTGGGAGAGCATTGTGGAGGCCAGAGGTTGGTGTCAGGTACCTTCCTCTATCATTCACTGCTTGGTGACAGTGTCTCTCATTGAACCTGGGGCTTATTGATTCACGCTGGCCATCCAGTCATTCAGTTCACCTGTCTCTCTCATCCTAGTGCTGGCATTAGAGTCTTAAGCCACCACACCAGGTTTTACATGCATGCCGGGGATTCAAATCCAGGCTCTCACACTTGCCTATGTCAGGTTCTACACCAGTCAAGCCATCTCCCCAGACACTACTTACCCTGTACGTGTGTTTCTCAGATGGTCTGTTGAAATCCAGTTTTTTCATATTCTTATCTAGACCTCCGACATTTAGACATTAAATTTAAACATTTAAATGCAAGCCTATCCCTGAATACTCTTGAGCTCTTACTGGATCTGAATGTTCAAGGTTATTTATGTGTCTATTCCTATTCCCCTTCAACAGAGATCCTAGGAATGTTCAAGTATTGTCCACGTATGCCATTTTTAGACCTAGGAATTCCTATTTAAGAAAACCATAATACTTTTTCTTCAGGGGTATTAGGAATGAAAGGAATACTTGTTGGATCTAAGTGACATCAGCCTGTGTTTGTGGAGTCATTGCTATGCTCATCCTCACACTCACGTGCCATATTACCCTGGGCTTACATCAGCTTAACTTCACTCCACACAATTGTGGAAAATCACCTTAGAAAAATCCAGCCTGCCCTAGATTCAGAAAAATAAGGTGTGCCTTAAGCACACTGTCATTCACTACCCCTCTTCAAGGGTGCTGTGACCCTTGGCCGAGCCACATCGGTTTTCATCAAGATTGGCTGAGAAGACCACAGCATACAACAGTATGGAGTGACTAGACGTGCTCCAGAATGCCACTGGAATCTTACTGATGGCATTTACTTGAACTTCCTGGCATTAACCTGCATTTGAACGTAGGATGTGTTGACGGCTGATTATGCTCACACCTTCATGGACCTTCTCCCGACCAGAAGAGAATCAGGGAAAAGAGGCACCGGAGTAGGCATACAACAGAAGGTCATCTTGGTTAAGTATCGAAGGAAACAGGAGTTTGCTAATGTTCTTTTCTTTATGTTCCCTAGGACATGTAAATAGAACTACATGGAACAATACCTTTCACTGTCTTGACATAACTATGTGCTCTTTGATATTTTCAGCCCAGAACATCTATTCTGGAAACTGAGATTCAATTTTAAGTTCTGTTTCCCCTTCATATTTTACATTGTGTGATCACTAGGTCAAGTCAGTTCTACTCAAAGAATGTATCTGAGCCATTCTCTCATCTTCTTCACTCCCAGTTCTTGTCTCTTGGATTGGTGCAGTAGATTCTGTATTGCAAGTTTCAAGTTATATGCATTCTTTGCTCTCTAAGTGCATGAACGCCTCCCTCTGTGAAGATCATAGCATCCAGTTTCTCATTGTGGCCACGGTGTTCATCAATACACCCATGTTAATGTATGCATGCATGTGCATTTTATGCACCCATTTACCTACCTTTGTAGTCCTTCTCTATAGCCTTTTGCAGCGAAAAATTAATTACATTAAATAAATGTAAAACAAGACTCTGATTCAGCTTAAGTACTACCACTTTCAATTATGTTTTCTTTCTTTCTTTATGAATTAATGATACTAGGAATTGAACTGAGGGCCTTATGTATTAGAGGCAAACACTTAACCACTGAGAAATAGCCCTATCCCTTCCTTAATATTTTACTTGAAGACTTACTAAGTTACCCAGGCTGTCCTGGAATTCTCTCTGCAATCCAGAGAGGCCACAGACTTGTGATCCTCCTTTCTCAGACTCCTGAATAGGTAGGATTGGAGGTCTCCACCACCAGGCAGGCCTGGCCTCCTCTTCATTAGATCACAGCAAAATGGATTATAATAACTTATATAAATTGTAAAAACACAGTGATGAATGCACATAAATTTTACTGTTTGTATTATGACTTGCCCTTTCTCATAGGGCTTCATTCTTCATTTCTAAATATGCTGTCTCTTCCACTAAAACTACAGGCACAGTCATATTTAATATCCTGTTATCATTTTGTTGTTTGACATTCTCAATCATTCAGAATATCTGGTAATTTATAAGTGCAAATGCTCCACCCCAGATCCACAGTACCAGATACTATTAGGTAGGTTCGGGTTCTCAGGCCTGGTCTATGCATCCTGCTCCTGGTTCTCAGGCAGGCTGAAGTTTGAGCACCCCATAATTATAAGTTTATTTGTTTCCCATTCACCACACTACTCCAAGCCCCTTCAGAGACATGCAACACCCTCCCTTGACATATCAAGTAATAACTTGACACAGAGCAGCAGTGCCACAATGAACTGATATTCAGTGCAAAGTCACTGACTACTATTGAAATTGAGTACTGTTATTTTTCAAGGACAGTACTAGCTTCTTACTGGGTGTCACTCTGTTTCTCCTAAGTGCCCTTGATTTTGGCTATACCCCCTATTAAAATCTCTCTTCAGATTTTCTGATTGAGCCATCTGTTTCTTGCAAGTACTCTGATGGAGGACACAATGTTATATAACTGTATATATTCCCATGGGGAACCACAGGAAGGGGTGAAAAGGGGAAATTGGGAAATTGCTAATGGTGTACTTTGGGGCTTTGGTTATTATTCAGTAAAAATGTCTCTACCCTGTTGTAAACAAATAGTTGGGCATACTATCTACATTTTGTATGTCATAACTGTACTAAAAGACCCCTTATGCATACACTTCCTATTTAATCATCACCATCATCATCATCATAACTATCATCATCATCATCACCACCGTCATCATCTTGAGGTTTCCCTCATTTCAATTTTGTTGGAAATCAAAGTTTTGAACAGCTATGGCACACCTGAGATCATATGACAAAACCAGAATTACTAACCATCACACAGACCTCAACATTGTTCCTTGTGCACAGATACTCAGCCCTCCTTAAATTGTCACATAGTGATGCAGATGATGAGTAGGGGTGAGAAGAAATCACTAAAGATGCTGGGAACACTAAAGGCATCTAACGTGAATTGGATGCCTGTAGACAAATGCAGACACCTTCAACTATGACCTGGAAGATGGGATGCAAAAACAAACAAACAAACAAACAAACGAAAACCCAAGGTTACTAGTGTGTAACAAAAGCATAGCGGTTTTTTTTCCAAACAGTGTCCTGGAAAGGGCCAAGACTGTATCTCAATGGCGTAGCCACTGGCCAGCATGTTCAAGGCCCTGGGGTGCACTGTCAGCACCTCAGCAAGGAAAAAAGCTGAAAAGACAGAAGAAATTCTGTATTGGTTGGTGTCATCTGTACAAGTACCATTACATGGACTCAATAGGTTATATTTAGTAATATATATATATACACAAATACATATACCTATGTGTTAACAATTTCTGAGGACAAAACATAAACTTGAAAGAGTGGAGAGGAGAATGTAGGAGTGTTTGCCAGGAAAAAAAGAGAAGGGAAAATATAATTAAAATACAATCTCAAAAAAGATGAGAAAGATTAGACCATATCTCACATAATTTTCTAGCCAAGAGGCAATTAGAGATGGCAAACATAAAAATAATCAGGTTACCAAGTAGAGAGTAAAAGATGAAACTAACTCATCAATTCTACCAGCTATGGGCTCCCCAGCCTCGTCACATTCTTGAACAGAGAGCCAGCTATTAGTAGACATGCCCTGACATTTTGACCAGGGAAATAATGACAGACAGGGCTGGACTTTTATCCTGTCATGCTTACCAATGACACGTATCCACTTACTGAGCATACAGATATCAACCTTGAAGATGGCTGCTAATGAATGGGCCGTGCATGCAGATTAAAGAGTCACATCAAAAGTGCTTGGATCAGGATGTACTTCTGAACGTGGAGCTCACTGGATCTGGGGATATGTGTATGTAGGATTTTATCTGTTCATCACCTTCCTTCAAAGAGAGCAAGAGCCAAATGGCTCCAAGATTTGTAGTTTTCTAAGTAGGAGGTTAATGCACAAGTTCTCAGAGTTCAGAGTTTTGAATGACGAGAGTCTTAGCCTGTGGCAAATAAATATGTGTCTATTTCATAAGGGGGTGGTGAATTTTAACTAGCTTGAAATATGATCTTCTTGAACATAGATGGCTGAAGTCATAGATGAATGCAGATTGTGGTAACATTGCTATCTCACCTCTGTGTTTCATGCTGAGCATGGCATGGTATAAGATTCAATGAAGCAGGGATGTGGGATTCCCCTCTGTATGCTGTGAATATGTTTTATTACCATTGGTTAATAATAAAGCTGTTTCAGCCAATGGCTTAGCAGAATATAGCCAGACTGGAAGATATAAATAGAGAGAGTAGGCAGAGTCAGAGAAATGCCATGTAGCTGCTGAAGGAGGCAGACAAATCATTAGCCCTGTAGTAAAATATAAAATAATAGAAATGGGTTAATTTAAGATGCAAGAGCTAGCTAGAAATATGCCTGAGACATCAGAATAACAGTGTTGTAATTAATATAGTTTCTCTGTCATTATTCAGGTCTGTGTGGCCAGGAAATGAATGAGAAAACCTCTGTTTACAGAGCAGGACAGTCAGATAATTCAGAAGCAATCTCTGAGTCTGTGGTCTACAGTACACCATGAAAACATAATCAAGTAAGGATGGAAGCTCTTAGGGTTGTCAAAGGCATCTAAGAAAGAATCATTGGTGCACAAACCAGGAGAATTAAAGCTAAAAATCAAAATGATTGTTGCAAAAAAAGAGTAAAGCTTTTAAGAAGATGTACTCATGTACTCATTAGATTTCTTTCTTTCTTTGTTTGTCAATGTGACACAAACTAGAGTCGCCATAAAAGAAAGAACTTCATTGAGAAATCACCTCCATTAGATTGGTATATGGGTATGTCTGTAGGACGTTTTCTCAATTGCTAACTGATGGGAGAGAGCGCAGCCCACTGGGGATGGTGCCACCCCTGAGTAGGTCATCCTGGGGTTTGTAAGGAACTAGGCTGAGCAAGCCATGGGGAGCAAGTCAGTAAGCAGCATTCCTCCATAGCCTCTGCTTCAGTTCCTGCTTCTAGGTTCCTGCCATAACTTCCTTTTATGATGACTAATAAGCTGTAAGATGTAATAAACCCTTTCCTCCCCAAGTTGCTTTTGGCCTTGATGTTTATCACAGCAATAGGAAGCAATTTGGTACAAATGAAGAAGGCATTCAGGCAAAAGCCAGAAGCGGCAAGGTTCTCAATCCATTCCAGTGTGGATATCCAGTGTCTAGTTAGGAAGTGGGGGAAGAAGGAGATGGAGTTGAAAGATAGAGTCTGTATTAGAGACAATGCAAGGACCAAGATAAACACTGGCTTACAAATTCTGTAATTCTAGGATTCTATAATATTATGGCCTTGTGTCAGAGAGTGGGGCAGAGAAAGAGGGGCTTGTAAGAGGATGAGGAGAGGAAGAAACCTTGCCCTCTTCACTGGGCCTCAGATTCAGCTCTTAGCAAAATGTTTAGGAAGCCATCACATTGGCAAGCTTGGGTTCCCTTGAATTTATAATCGGGCAGCTGTGGTCAAGAGTTCCCAAATGTGATTAAAATGGAATCACCACTAAAATCAGGTTTGACTGTCCATCTCTATGGTTCTCAGGAAGAAGGGCCCCCTCGGATTTGGCAGACAAAACCAGAGACACTGTTTGGACTAGATTTAGGAAGGGCTGCCAGGTAGAGAAGAGATTTCAATTGCTGTGTAGCCAAATCGGTAATTAAAGTGCCTGGGTACTGGGGACACATGGTGAAAAACCCTGTGACCTCACCATGGTTGAGGTCAGTGAGATTAATGAGCTCTGAAGCCAGCACTTCATCTCAGGAAAATGCACGTGCATTATGAACAGTTCTCCAGGAGCACAGATCAAATGCCAGAGACTGATCCAATTCTACTCCTTTAAATCAGAAACCAATAACTAACTATTCAGTGGTTCCATTGGGCTAGTTCATCCCTTAACAGCTCACAAAGTGGGATGGGTGGGTTATGGACCCCAATACCCCAGATCATCTGAGAAGTAGAAATGAAACATATAAATACATTTTCCTGGTTGGCTTTCTTCTGAATCCAAAGCTAGCAGAGCGAATCTGTGCAGTTTTCTCTCATGGTGGTTAGCTGGGCCATAGAAGAGGTGATGCTTTGGGTAAAGGGATTTCGATGCTCCCGTGTGTCAGCAGATTCAGGGACTGTGCACTTCTTCTGTGCTTTGTTTTAATTGAAACTGATAGAGCTGCAGAGCTGGCTGAGTTTCACATAAATCATCATGGGTAATATTCTTTCAAGGGTAATCACAACATTAATATACCAAGCAGGAAGTTAAATAATTAAAATTTAGCACATTGCCGTATTGAAGTTTCCAAAATTAGCCTAAGGCACCTTTGCTCAGTTCAAATGAGTCGTCATGGCAATACTAAGAAACAGGTACTTTGTTCCATTACATTAGCCATCTGCAGAGAAAAAGAAAAGAAAAATCCTCTTGTCCCCTAATATAATGTTCTTTATATTTAAATCTTTTTTTCCTGATGGTGATAGTTTTTATTTGTTTTACCTGCCTCTCAGCAAAATGCATGGTATACAGGATTGTGAAATAGGAAGATTACAAATCTGGGGATGTCAGATAGAAAATGACTTCTGCCCCTTAGGAAGATGAGGTCGTCCTGGAGAGGCCACACAGCTGCATATGATGGGGAGAGATCTGCAGTGATGTTCTTCTCATCTCAATATATTTGTGTAGAAAGTAATTGAAATATTCAGGCTAGATCTACGATGAGCCACAGAGGTAGGATCTATAGTAATTATAAACAGGCCACTTGCCCCAGGAAGTCTGTCTGATGCTTCGTGTCCTTTAAAACAAAAAAGATACTAAAGAAAAAGTCTCCTTTGAGTAATGGACAGTGCCCTGCACACATAGCTTGAAAACAGCAATAGTTTTCAGGGAACTATACACCAATGCTGTGAGGTGTATAATTGACTTCAAAGCACCAAAGTAGCAAAAGTGGTGGCTCCCCTAACCAAGGCAATGGACAAGACCCTCAACCCTCTCAGATAAAGCTAACATGTTTCCACACTGTCAAGTGGTGGTGGTGTCATTTCCCCTTCCATATGGAAATTCTACAGGGAGTTTCAAATCTATTAGTGTTTTTAAGATGGAGAGCATCAACGGCTTGAGGGGAACATCTTCCTCAGATTTAACAGAATCAATGAGAGGAATCCCAAAGTGGACCATCTAAGAGAGGCATTTCAGACTCCAGACAGAGGAACTTGCAGAGAGCAGGGTAGTGTCTACCACATCTCATATCACACCGACCATTATAACTGTCAGTCTGTCCTATACAGGGTCAGTTCTGGGAGGGCACCATTCAAGCATACGCAGGTACTTCCTGCATGGAGCATTCTTCACCAGTTTGGTAAAACCTCATGTCACAGAGTGAGTGAGGACGAATACGAGGTAAGCAGAACTGTCACTTATTATCAAGACTCATGGAATCACCTGCCCAATGAGAAGGAAGACCAGCAAATTGTGACCCGAAAAGTGGCTCATGTAGAAAAAAGTCAACCTTCTGTCCACTTGACAATTGGCATTTTGTAGGAAAAGTTACACTTGTGCATTATAAACTAAACTCTTCCTGTGAAGACAAGAGGTCCAGAATTGAGGCCATCCCCCTGGAACTTCCTGGATCCCCCTTGAGCAATACTAATGCCTTGGCCTTCAACCAAAACATCAGTACGATAAATTCCTCTCTAAACCTCACCTTGCTGCTTCCAAAGTCTAAGCTGAGGTGAGCTGCATGAACACGGGG
>LOEQ01008000.1:30560-44159 GCA_001685075.1 Bramus lutescens
GTAAAAAGTGGATGGTGGAAGCAGAGGGAAAAAAAGAGAAAAGGGAGAAAGAAGGTTTTTGTTTGTTTGTTTGGTTGGTTGGTTTTTAAGGAAGAAGACGGTGAGAAAGGGAAGGTGGAGAAGGATGTGATGAGGAGGGAAGAAAGAAATAAAAGAAGTGGAGAAGCTGTCATCATGAGCATTTTATGACTCACCCTTAGCATATGCCTGTCACCTTTCACTACCCACTCTTGAAGGACTCCTTGAGATGCTCAATAACAGAAAGGAACCTGCAGTTTTAACCATTCAGTCCCACAAGTTACTACCTTGGGTTTAATCAAAGATTTAGCATTCTCCCCCACTCAGGAAAGTACGAAGTGTCCTGTTTACAAATTACACTAATGATCCAGCAAGAGACATTTGCTAACAGGTTTTATTTTGGTTTAGAACATGTTTAATTTTCATAATTTTGTCATCAGGCATAATTAAGGAAATAATGTAATTATGGAGTGTGTAGCATAATTATTTGGACTCCCCGGAAATGAGCTCTTGACAACGAAGCAGCATCTTGAAGGACTGTTAGGAGACTGTGTGTCATGCTACTCTGATTTAGGGGCTCAGTCATCTGGATGGGATGAATCCAAGCAAGCATTCAGAAAACCAGGGAGTTAAACCACCAAACAAGGGGATGCAGCTCCTCTTGATTAGCAAAGGTAACTGCATAAATAGTGAAGGTTGTATCTCATGGAAAAACAACATCGAAGGCATACATAAATCATTAACAGGGAGGTAACATATTCTGCAGGAGCAGGTCCAATGGAGGCTTCAAAGGAAGTGTTTGATTTAATCAACTAATTAAGCTTCGTGGTCTAGACCAATCTGGGACTGAGCTAGAGCTGACACCAGCCTAGATCTGTCCTAGTGGTTACAAACAACACTGTATTCTTCGTTATATAACATCAAGAACCTTGGAAGCCATTTTCCCCCAAATGAGGGGAGAGCATATTTGAAAGTGAGTTGACAAAGCTGGGACAGGGTGGTTCCAGTGAGTCCATCAGGCAGAAGTTTCACTAGGAATTTGCTTCAGTCTGTGCAAACAGCAGAGTACATGGGATGCAGGAAAGGGAAGGCTATCTCCTTATAAATGACAAAAGTGCATTTTCCTTTCAGCTTTGATATTAGCTTTACCTAGAAAGGAAGGGGCCCTTTCATTTGGCTTGTTTACAATTTATTAAACCCATTTTGTAAATATTTTAGAATATTTAAAACAGTATCTAATGAGGCCCGTAAGCCTCTTGCAGCAAAAATAATTAATTATACTTGGCACTTAATGGCACTTTTCATCATTAAATCTCTTTGTAGACATTAATTAATGGAAATATGTTTCTTTTTTTAAGTTGCTGTTGGGCTGGTGTCTTTGCATCTCCTGAATATCAGTAGTGATGAAATGAAAGGGGAAAGACACAGAATCCAGAACACCAATGTGCCCTGGAGTCTGGAGGGTGGGGACGGACTTTGTGAAAGATGCCAAATCAGAACACCAGTGTGCCCTGGAGTTTGGAGGGTGAGTACGGACCTTGTGAAAGATGCTGAATCAGAACACCAGTATGCCCTGGAGTCTGGAGGGTGGGTACGGACCTTGTGAAAGATGCCGAATCAGAACACCAGTGTGCCCTGGAGTCTGGAGGGGTGCTTCCTTCCCTAGACTAGATGTGTGAATATTGTTTTCTTTTGGCTGTACCTCAGAATCTGTTTCTTCTTTTCAGTATAAGCACTGAGATGTTGTCTTTAAAAGTTACATATCACTACTTATAATCATTCAGTATAAAGCTTCATAAACAGAGGAATTAGAAAAGAGATTGTGTATGGAAAGGTTGACCAATTGTTCAACCCACAATAGTTCCTACCCGTCTTCTTCTCTTTAGAAACTTTACCCTTAGGCATGTCTTAACTCACCTCTATAGCCTCAGTTTCCTTATCTGCCGGGAAAGTTGATCTAAACTATATATCTGCCAACTCTGTACTCCCAGGATTTTCTCCAATGTAGTCCTGGAATCAAATAGAGTGCCCTAGGCAACATGAACACATACATATTCACTTTGGTACCATGACTATTAGCGGAGGCACAGCATTAGTCCAGAGAATCTCTAGCATGTTCAGCCTCAGTCCATCTCCTACACACAGAGTTCAAAGTCACTGTCTTCAAAGTCTGCTACTTCCCCTGCCATTCAAACTTCTTCCCAGCCCCATCTTCAACTTTCTCCAATAGTAGCATCAGCAAGTTTTCATGGATTGCTGCTTACCTACTTATTCTCAGTGTCAGTGTAAGACTGTGACACAGAGACAACCATGTGAAGGCAGGAGAAGCATTGCCTAAGAACAAGCAGTCAGTAAGGAACTCAAAGACATAACCAGTTAAATGTGTTTAGGGGAGACAGTTAAATATGAGTGACAGTGACATGATGGAAAGGAGGCGTTTGATAGGCAGGCATGACGACCAATTAGGAAATGTGGATTTCTTCTCTGGGTGATGCAAACCATAAGAGCTTCAAGGCAGTGGAGTGCATGAAAAGGTTGGGGTTCAAAGATTAATCTGTTGAATCTGAGCAGGCAAGAGGTTGTTTTCATGTTCCAAGCTGGACATGAAGGTGCTTAGGCCAGGGTTATAGTAATGACCTTGAAACAAAGTTTAAGAGCTTGGGATATTAATACAGATTAAAAACACTAATTTCAGACAAGAGTGCAGCATTTAAAGAATAAAGCATCATTGGGCTGGAGAGCAAGGGCTTGGTGATGAGGTGAAGAATGGGTGTGCATAGGAAGTCCATCACAGAGACAACACTAAGGCATTCGAAGTCAAACTTGGGAGAACTTTTCAAAGTGGATGTTGAAAACAGAGAGAAAGAGGTTAACCAAAGATGCCTTGTGACCTAATTTAGCTTCCTACTGCTGGGATAAAAGACTGACAAACAACAGCTGGGGGAGGGAAAGGTTTGCTTTAGCTCATAGGTGCCGATCCCGGTGCATCCCCGAGGGAGGCCAACATAGAAACCTGAGTAGATCAAGACCCTGGAAGCAGGAACTGAAACGGAGGCCATGGAGGAATGCTGCTTACTGGCTTACTCATCACGGCTTACTCAGTTGGCTTTCTAATACAACCCAGGAACAGCTGCCACAGTGAACACTGCCCACCATGAGCTGGCCCTTCCACAGCAGTGATTGTTTACTACTCTAGAGGCGGTGGGACCTGGGAGAATGAAGTCTAAAACTGAAGCAGACTAAAGTCTCCTGTAAGATCCAGTTTTATTTAGAGCCTCAGACGATTTAAACTCTGAGTGCTAAGAGAGGTCACTCGAGTGACGTTCTCAAGAGTTCAAGTTGTGTACAACCACAAGGACAAACTTCTTGTGGCAACAACATGTTTTTCCATTGAAGGATAGCAACAAATAACAACCAGTTTGATGAATAATCTGAAGTAAGCTCACTCTTATCTGCTACACCTAAGAGGGGCATGTAAACACATTCCGCAAACAATTCCATGCTTAGGAGAAACTGAGGTCCTAAGATTCCTGTCTTGCTTTCTTGGAGTCTTTTCACAAGAACTCAGAATTCTCAAATGACTCCATTCATGGACAGTGTTCAATAAATTACTAATCAAGAAAATGCTGCCTAGAGACTTGCCTTTGGGTCAGTCTAATGGAAGTAGTTTTGATTGTTATTTACTTATTTATGTGTATACTGTGGTGGTGGTGGTGGTGGTGTGTGTGTGTGTGTGTGTGTGTGTGTGTGTGTGGTTTTTGAGACAGGATCTCACTATGTAGTCCTGGATGTCCTGGAACTCTCTATGTAAAACATGCTGGCCATGAGTTCACAGAGATCCATCTGAGTGCAAGGACTAACTAACGGCATGTGCCAGCAAGCTCGGCAGTAGCATTTTCTTAACTGAGGTAACTTCTTCTCAGATGGCCCTTTCTTATGACAAGTTGAAAAGAAACAAAAGATTTGAAACCATAGCTGCTGGGGAGTAAAATTTAGAATCTCTTTGCAGACATGATTCAGTATTGGTTATAACCTTATTGGGCTAACTACAAACTAAATATACCAAAGTACTTTTTATACTTTTTAAAATATTTTTGAGATTATAATACTATATCATTTTCTTTTCCTCTCCCAAGCCCTCCCATGTACATTCCATTGACCTTTTTCAAATTCATGGCATCTTTCCTGTGTAAGAGTGTGTGTGTGTGTGTGTGTTTAGGAATTGCTCAGTCCATGCTAATTTAATGCATGTTCCCAGGGAGGATCATTTGGGATGGATAACCAATTGAAGCACTTTTCCAACTCATTATATATACTAAGAACTCAAAAATATATTTGTTACTTTAATTATCACCATTGTTCTTCATTGTACTATCTTTATTAACGCAAAACCACAAAAGGCAGTTCCATTGTCACATCCATCCCTATCCACACCTACAGGCACCATACAGTCTCAGAAAATATCTGGCTATCTTTTCTCTCATCCACAGGCCATTGACTTTCTTACAAAGCAGAGGAAAATAAATTACAGAGCGCCCCTTCGCCCAGCTCTGATTTCTTATTCATGAAGACCAAAAGGTTTTCATAGATGCAGCACATTCCTTACATCTTTCTTTAAGCCCACCTTAGAGAAAATCCTACTAAAGAAAATATCTGAGAAAGGCAGATTAATTTGCCAATGCTATGAGCATTATATTAAATAAAATCAGAGTACTTGTCTTTTAAAAAAAATTAGAGGTAGGAAAAGGGAGCTTGGATTTCCTGCCTCCATCTGTCTCCCCTCATCTGCCCTGCCATCATAGCATGATGGTCCTCTTGACATATCCATAGGGAAAACAGGAGCAGTAACAGAGAAAATAATTGCCACACAACACACATATCTTTCAGATGCCCTCAGGATACCAAATGCAGCAGGGTGCCTTTTGTGAGTTGGCTGAGGGGAAGCAATTATTTAAAACCACGCTCTTTATCAACATCCCTGAAGCAGAATGCAAAATGAGTAATGGGTAAATGAATGTCACTTTAGATGATGTATCTTTAAAAATCAAAGCAAAGGACAAATATTTGTCTTGAGTTTGTTTCTGTTTTTCCACACCTCTATGGACAATAGTTAGAGAGATGTCAGGGTAGTTGGCTACTCCTACAAACAGCAAAGAAGGAAAGCTTCATGGGAAAATATGGCCTCATCTTTCTAAAGGTCAGTGGCTCTTTAAGGCCCCGGGATGCCACATCTGACCCCTCCAGTCTTTCCTTCAATGGAGATCACTCCACTAGACTTGCTACATGAATTTTTCAGGATTATTCCAATACTTGACCCTTTAGACCTCTGGATGGTTGGCAGGGGCTGATCATTCATCCCTGCCCTGCAGGAAGCTAAATTTATCATTTTTAATTAACAGGCTATTTCTGAATTTCAGCAAAGCCAAACAGAAGAAGGACTAAGAGTCACTGAGAATGCTGCCAGAAAAGGTCTGCTTCTCCAAAGGGCACTGTGTTCTGCAGGAAGCCCAGACGAAGCAGGCATATGTCAGAATGTTTATTTCTTTACACAGACATGTCTTGTTACCCATGTCACCTGTGAGTCATAGAAATGACGTTTCCACGGGTAATTACACGTTTTCTCTCAGCAAGAGAGAAAGATGATCGTGTGAGAGGAACATACCCAAAGGTTCTGGTTCCTGGGGGGGGGTGACAGGTTCTCCCTCTTTATATAATTATAAATATTCCAAACACTTATCATGGAAGAGAAATAAAGTCTATGGGATTTTGAAGGTTCCAAAGCCTAACTGCTCAACCACTGAAAACTAGATTGTCAGAGTTAATCACTGGCAGAAGAAAGGGGTCCTGAATACATCTGCTGGAGCTGCCCAGACACAGCTGCACAAGGATGCTTTTACACCATAGTGACAAAAGGATGCAGGAGTGACTCACATTCAAGGTACACCGGAAGAGATACATTCGCGGGGACAGAGGCAGGACTGTAGGTTCAGTACAACACAACGGCATATGGGCAAGGAAATGACATTAAGAATTTATTGTGCTTTGATTTTTAAAGATTTGGTTTTTACTTATGAGTATGTATGTGTGTCTGTGGGACGGTGTCCACAGAGGACAGAAAAAGGCATTGGTCCCCCCTTGGAGCTGGAGTGACAGGAAAGGTCTTGAGCCGCTTAGTATGGATGCTAGGAACCAAACTCTGGTCCTCTTTGAGAGCAATATGTATTCTTAACTGCTGAGTCATCTCCCAAACTCCACTGTCTTAGTCAGGGTTTCCATTGTTGGGAAGAGGCACCATGACCACAACACCTCATGGAAAGGAAAACATTTCATTGAGGTGGCAGCTTAGAGTATCAGAGGATTATCATTACATTATCATCGTGGCAAGGAGCATGGTGGCTGGGAGTATGGCAGCAAGCAGGTAGACATGGTGCTGGAGAATTCTACATCTTTATCTAAAGGCAACAGGCAGTGAACTGTCTCACTTGGTGTGGCTTGAGCATATATGAGACCTCAAAGTCCACCTCACAGTGACACACTTCCTCCAACAAGGCCATACCTACTCCACCAAGCCACACCTCCTAGTGCTGGACCTCCCTTTGGAGGCCATTGTCTTTCAAACCACCACACCATCCCATCTTTATTCAATCAGAGAAAAACTTATCCATATTACAGCATTAACCATGAGGATGTAAAGAGGATGAAGCCTCTTTACAGAGAGCTAACCATGACTGCCATACCTGCGCTGACACCTGTATGACAGAATGTCGCGAAGAACGGGAGNTTCAAACCTCTCTTGTGTTTGTCTGTCTGTCACTCGCCGAATCCTGAGTTGTCCTGTCTTTCGCCCTGATTCCCCTCGGTTCGTGGGTCCCGTGAGGACCGGTCCGTGGCACATGACATCTCCCTCACTTTAACCACACCAGTATGGAACAACTCCTCCTGATTGGCTACTTGTTCATTGCCCAAGAGTATGTACCCTATATTCTCTGATGTTCTGAACCAAAAGCTTATTTAAACCTATAAATAATTCCACACTGTATTATGACTTTCAAGAAAGGATCAGTAGGGCTCTTGCCTTCAACCTCCTTTGGGGATCATCTCCCGAAATTCTTTAAAGATGGTGCGGCTTTTCACTGTTACAACTATTCCAGCAACTTCTCTAGCAGGACAGGTTCTAGGAATTGAGAAGGTGCAAGTGACCTAACAAGAGAGAGTGAAAAAATTGCTGGTTCCCCTACTGCAGGTTTTTGGCCAATGGTGATCACTGCTCAGCTTTCGATTCAGTTCAGAACTTGAATGTATGGGAGAAAATTACACAATTCTAAAATTTTCTCTAGATTTATCAGTTACAAGCTTCTAGGTTAACCACACAAACGTAAATATGCAAACTTTCTGTCCTGTCCCCCCTCCTAGAAATCATAGCCCCTTCCTCTGTTTACCCCTTTCAGATATGCCACGTGCTTTACAGCCACCCCCCCCAGACCTAAGTAAGCTAACAGGTGACAGCTTTGTTAGCCTTTTCTGTCTTGGCCCTGAGAAATCATGTCTGGTATCTTTGCTATTGCCAAACAATTGTTAATTGTATCTGTGTGGGTATATGAATTGGAAACCTTGTGCGATAGAACATCAAGAGGGGGACCATTTTAAGCTTTTTAAAATAGCTTCTTGTCGACAGGCCAGCCCCAGGGTAGACAGAGGCCAAGAATATGCACTTGCTGGGAGTATCCGTGTCTTCCTGGGCTCCCGAGGAAATCACAGAGAGAATTATGGAAGAAGGACCTGATTTCCCCCCTATAAACCTTCAGGGCTTCAAGGGCTCAAGGCAGGAAGAGGATCTTCTCTCTGAGAACACACATCACCTGTGTCTCTGTTGCATGCTTACTCTGTCCTCTTTAATACCAAGGATCCTGGCAGATGTCTCAAAAACAAAAGGATTATAAGGTTAGTCTGTCACACTTGGTTCTAGACTCAGAGGGGCTCTTGAGTCCTCTAGCACACCCACCCATTTGCCCTAGGGAAGGACTATGTAGGTGCTGCCTGTGCTGTTTCCTTGGGATAGAAAAAGTAGTTCCAGGATGGGCACTCAGTTTTCTTTGATGAGAACTCACCAAGTCCTGCCTTCTGACTATGTGGCTGACCTGTGGCAGGGAACTGCTTGTTCCTCCCGGCCACCCAGAACCGAAACAATCACACAGAAACTGTATTATTTAAATCACTGCTTGGCCCATTAACTCTAACTTCTTATTGGCTAACTCTTATATTAATTTAACTCATCTCCATTAATCTGTATATTGCCATGTGGCAATGGCTCACTGGCAAAGATTCAGCACATCTACCTCTGGCCGCAGATCCATGGCATCCTTTCTCCCAGCATGCCATTTAGTTTTCCCTGCCTACCTAAGTTCTGCCCTATCAACAGGCCAAGGCAGTTTCTTTATTCATTAACCAGTGAAAACAACACATAGACAGAAGGACCTCCCACACCACTGACCCATAGTCCTCTTGGCTCTCAGTGAATGATCTGCCTGTGAGGTCCCTTGCTAAAGTTTCAAAATAAATCATTAAGATCTTGAATAAGCCAAGGGAGAATGCATATCCCAAATCTTATCTGGCACATCTGTTTGAAGGGGTGTCAGAGAAACTGAAGGGGATGAACAGAGCATCTTTGACCTGCTCAGCTTTCCAGGTTAAAGAGTAGGGATTCCTCCTGTCAGCTGCCTGATGGAATGGGCCTTCTGTTTTCCCATGAGTGGAGAGTCGAAATGAAACCAGTCTCTGAGGTACTGAATTTAAACGACGGAGCTCAGGTGTACCTTTCAGGAGTGTATTTTAGGATCCGTATGGCTTTGTAGCTGTGTATCAGAGTTGTCAGAAGTTAGGGTTAAACCAGGGTCACAGTTGCAGACCCACAGGGGGCAAATGGAAGCCAGCTGCCAAGTGAGAGACGTCATACTGTTTTTTTCAGGTGGAGCGGTGACAGGAGACAAACAGCCCAGACGAAAATAGTTGCTAATTCTTCAGCCTGAAGCCACCGTCCTTCCTCTAGGCTGGATCGCCAGGATGAATTTGAAACTCTACCAGGAAACCATGTAGACTTCTAGAAGCCTGACAGAATGAATAAAACAGAGCTTGTTCTGAGTTAGAGACCAGTTTGGGTCAAAGAGCTTTCCCATAACAGATGTCTGAAGCAGTGTGGTAAGGCTTGCTAGAGCACGTGACAAGAGCCATCAGTTGTCAGGGTCTAGCAAAGGGGACTGTCCTGGGAACATTTAACTAGGCATCACTCTGACTCAGCATGGAACCTTTCTGTAAAAGGGTCTGATGATTAAAGGAAGGTCCCTTCATAGGCCCGTGGATTGGAGCATTTGTCAACAGCCAGTGGCACTGTTTTGGAAGATTGAGTGAACTCTAGGAGGTGAAGGAAGTGAGTCATTAGAGCTAGGCCATGCGGCTTTATAGTCTGGCCCGACTTCCTGTCTGCTCTCTGCTTCCTGACTATGGAAGAAATACCAGGAACTTACATGCCTGTCACCAGGCCTTCCCCACCATTACGGTCCCAAACAAACCTCTCCTCTCGTAAATAACTTCTTGTCAGGGGTTTTCTTACAGCACCAAGCATGTACCAAATACAATGCCCCCTCAACACACAGGCTTTGCAAAATTTGCCAGCAAGCCAGAGGCCCTACCATTCAAGTTTCTATTTTCCTTTCTTTATTGTTCTATTTTCAATTTCATACAAAAAATTTTAATGTTCTTTCCTTCCTTTTTAGCCCTGATTCCAGCCTTCGGATTACCCTTCTTTCTTCAGAGCAATATAATACTCCCCCCTGTAGAAAGAGTTACTTGCTCAGCCTTCCACACTTGTTTCTGCTCAGATCAGACCTGTGATTGCCTGTAACCAGTCAATTAATGCTATGGTCCACAGGAATATATAGTAAGAGTACAGCTGACACCCAACCTGCAAAGCTTTGGAAATATTTGCCTTTAGAATAGTCACTGTCATTTCCGTAAAGCCCTTGTGAAGTCATAGTGCCCCCTTTACCATAGTGGGATTTGTACCAAAAAAACTCATAACTGGCTTTTGCACTGGTAACTAGATGGTTTTTCCCCACACTGTTGGGCTCTGGTGTAAAAGTATTCACTCAGTCAAACCTTTTTTCTCATAGTCAAACCTACTTAAAACCAGCCCCAGAGAAAAGAACTCCTTCTCACCTGGGCATCAGTGGATAAGAGCGTCCTGACACTCAACCCAGGGCTGGAAGTGCCATGCTCCAGATTTTACACAGCTGTAGCTTTTCACCATGACCGAGTATTAAAAGACACCCTTTAATCAGGTAGAATTTGTTGAAAATGCTAAATGCAGATCAAGTGCCAACCGTTTTCCTCCCGCGGCTTACGCTGGGTGCCTAGGCTACCAAAACACCATATTCACAGCCACTGTGGAATGGAAGTGTTCAAAGAGAGCATAGTACTGCCATGTTTTTCTTCCCTTTTCTCTAGATTTATCAGTTACAAGCTTCTAGGTTAACCACACAAACGTAAATACGCAAACTCCCTGTCCTGTCCCCCCTCCTAGAAATCATAGCCCCTTCCTCTGTTTACCCCTTTCAGATATGCCACGTGCTTTACAGCCACCCCTCCCCCCAGACATAAGTAAGCTAACAGGTGCCAGCTTTGTCAGCCTTTTTTGTCTTGGCCCTGAGAAATCATGTCTGGTATCTTTGCTATTGCCAAACAATTGTTAATTGTATCTGTGTGGGTATATGAATTGGAAACCTTGTGCGATAGAACATCAAGAGGGGGACCATTTTAAGNACTGTGGAATGGAAGTGTTCAAAGAGAGCATAGTACTGCCATGTTTTTCTTCCCTTTTCTCTAGATTTATCAGTTACAAGCTTCTAGGTTAACCACACAAACGTAAATACGCAAACTCCCTGTCCTGTCCCCCCTCCTAGAAATCATAGCCCCTTCCTCTGTTTACCCCTTTCAGATATGCCACGTGCTTTACAGCCACCCCTCCCCCCAGACATAAGTAAGCTAACAGGTGCCAGCTTTGTCAGCCTTTTTTGTCTTGGCCCTGAGAAATCATGTCTGGTATCTTTGCTATTGCCAAACAATTGTTAATTGTATCTGTGTGGGTATATGAATTGGAAACCTTGTGCGATAGAACATCAAGAGGGGGACCATTTTAAGAATTAATGGGACTTGATGAGAAGACATATGTGAGATAATTTCATCCTCAGATATCTGTATCTAGACCCCGCATTTGCTGTAGCAGTACTTCTGGATCCTGAGAGGTTTAGGGGTCTCGGTAAAGTAATGTATTCAGTCTACTTTACATATCTATAGTAGTTATACCAGAGACTAGGTAACTTACAGAGAAAAAAATCTACTTATGTCATGTTTCTAGAATGTGGTTGTCCAAGATGAAGGGGCTGCAACTGGTGAGGGCCTTTTGACTCTGTCATGCCCTGTTAAAAGATGGAAGATAGATAGGTAGGTAGCTAGATAAGATAAGATAAGGTGATAAAGAGAGAAGGGGGCAAAAAAGGGGTAGAAAAAGGAAGGAGGGATAATACTTTCCTTATAGCCAACCCATTTCTTCAATAACTACATTAAAACGTATATGAGGCCAGAGATTTCAAGATTACCACCCTCCACCCATCTTCTCTCTCAATGCTGGTGCCTTGAAAATAAAATACTGAACTTGTGAAGTAAGAATCAAAGGAGGTAGACCTTGGAGTCTGGCCTTTACGACAGACATGAACCAGGTATTGGGGTAGATAGCAAGCTATCAAGAAACTGAAAGATCTGGAGATGAGGAAAGCCCATGAGAAACCAGGGTGCAATAATTTAAATCTTATGGTTGTTTGTTCAGCCAAAATGAGCAGATGATTCCAGATACTCTGGCACCCCCTGGGAAAGCCTGGGGCCCACACTGAGAGATCCAAAGATGAGTCCCATCAGTGTGGCTATGATAGAGTACCACAGAACAGGCTAAGCCTGGAAAATTCTTCTTGAGTTTTGTCAGAAATAGAGGAGTGCAAGTGAAATGCATTTTTCAAACCCAAGTGTAGTCTCCCAGCACCCTGGCTTGTAGTGTGATTCATTTGTCCTAACCACTGGACATCTGTGCGCACAGAGTCAAGGGCACACAGCCAAGTGCGGGCATGTTCCGAGGAAGTCAGGAATTTATGCAAAAATTTTTCATGCTAAGCTAAATTATTGTTCAAAAGGCAATATGTTCCTTAATGAAAAAAAATCCCAGAAAGCACAGCACACTTCTTCCCAGGATTGCTGGTAGCTAAGCAATTTGTTCTTGCTATTATCACGGCTGAAAGATAGAGAACATGTTTTGTGAGTCATGTTAACGCATAACTTTTGAAATGATTTCGCCTTAACTCTTCCAAATCCTCTTCTTTTACTTCTTTATTTTTCCCTTTCTTTGGGTTAAGGAGGATTGGCGGTGGAAAATCACTCCCAGATAGGTCAAAGGTCTTGCTATGAATTACAGTTCATAGCGTAATTGTTATGTGTGTAAGAGTCTGGCACAGAAATGTGAGTAGCTTAAACACCATTTAATAAAGGGTATTATCACAGTGCCATTACCAAAGGACAGAAGAAAAAAATTACTGGAGATAGAAAAGGAGGAGGAGAGGCTGCCGTTGCTAGGCCTGGGCTAGACCTGGGCAAGAGGAGATAGGTACTTATATGAGTTTCTAACAGAAACAAGGATGCATATAGCTTAGCTGTGCAGCCAACCCAACACAGCCTTGTAAGGAAGACCACACGGGGGTTGATATCCAATTAACTTTCATCCAAATCCTCTGCAGCAGGCAACATGTGAACCATCCCATCACCATCATCATGGTTCAGAAATACCCAGTATCCAGCCTATATGTGGAATCTGCAGTAGTAACTGCTGGAGAGTCCTCCTGGGGAGACAGATTCTATGTTGGGTACCATATGCAGTCTGCCTCAGAAACCAAGTCTTGCACTTGCTATTTGTTCTGTCCTTCACTAACTTCACCAATAACTAAAACAAAGACATGACAAGCCACCACCTTGGTGACTATATGATTATATTCCTTGGAGGAAGCCTGCCACAGGTGGGATATTCCCTTCAGTTACTGTGAAATTCCAGAAAGCAAGTTTACTTCAGTGATGTGAACTATATGTATATTAAGGTTTATGGGATGTAGCAATTAATACAGTGTAGTCTCTTTTTTAAGATGTACCTTTTTAAAGATTTATTTTATTTGTTTATGTGTATTTATTTATTTTATATGGATGAGTGAGTGTTTTGCCTGCATATATGTAAGTGTACCTCTTGAATGCAGTAGCTTTGGAGGCAGAAAAGCATGGGATTCCCTGGAACTGGAGTTACAGATGGTTGTACCCCTCCATGTGGGTGATAGGAATTGAACCATGTCCATTACAAAAGCAGCAAGTGTTCTTAAGCACTGAGCCATCTTTCCAGACCCCAAAATTATCAATTCCCCATTATTTTATAAAGTATTTACTATGCCTTCTCTCTCTCTCTCTCTCTCTCTCTCTCTCACACACACACACACACACACA